>VMRK01000434.1:0-83221 GCA_016801395.1 Leptodermis oblonga
TTTTTTGCTTAAGTGTTTGTAAAGTTTGATTCTTAAAAGTTAAGGATGTATTTATAAGCATCCTCTAGGTTAAGGGAGATTAGAATCTTTTTTTAAATAAGGTAAGGCAAATTCAGGTTGTTTCCTTCTATCGATTGATTGTGATTTCGGATTCCTTAATTAAAGATTTCGTTTCCCGTTTCTATTTTCCTCTGTTCGAGTACTCGTCCGACTCAGAAGGTAACTCACATAGGCTAATTCCGCGAATTCTTTCCTTTTCAAATTCTTCTGTTGTCTGACTCGGATGGAAACTCGTACAAGGCGATTTTTCCAGATTCGTTCCTTTTATGTTTCTCTTACTTTCCTTGTTTCACTTTAGGTAATTATCACTTCTATATTAACTATCAATCAAGTATTATTTCTAGCAATCAATTAGGCAATCAATCTAGAAATCAATCAAGCAATCAATTTGAGCAATTAATCACGAAATCAATTAATCACTCAGGCAATCAATCAAGCACTTAATTATTCGGGTTTTTGTAATTTAAGAGCAAGCAAAATGTCTATTTTACCCTTCATACGTTACAGTTTCTAGCTCAAAATTTTTGGGTTCTCACAACAAATACTAGTGTTATTTGCTAAAGAAGCAAGAGAAAGAGGAAAAATCCTTTAGGGACGTTCATATGGAAGCATTGTGACCAATATGTCAAGTATGAATTTTTGATCAAAACTTGTCTTCTGAAAAAATGACAAGTGTGTATTATATTTGAGGGAGGAATTTATATAAACAAAACTTATTTGAAATAATAAAGTTGTGCTTTAAGAAATATGAAATTGTTGTGGTGTGTTTATGCATATGGTGAATTGTGAGTACATCATTTGACTTAATTATGTGTTACATATGCATGTTCTTTCAAATATAGTAGAAACTGTAGAATTGCAAAACTTGGCTCATAAAAGTATCTTTCAAATGGTGAATTATGAGTACCTGATTAAGTAATACATAAATTCAACAAATAAGTTCAAAATTTACCTGAAATTGTATAAGTGCAAAAGCTTGGCTCATAACAGTATTTTGCATATTTTGTTTTTATGGAACACATGGTGATTAAGATGCTTAATATGATTACTTGATTTTGATGAATTTGAAATTATGACTACAATTTTAAAATACATGCTAAAGTTCCATATGCATTAAATGTTATAAATTTGATTTTCGGATTTTGAAGCATATTTGTTAAGTGTTTACTGTGATCATATTTGGCTTGTGTTTAAGTTAATCATGAATTGTGCAGTGAATAAAATGATTGCTCAATCATTGTTAAATTCAAGTTACATGCATTAAAATTTTAAAGTTTCATGATAATTTGTAAATATACGTACAAATTTTGTAAAACTTGACTTATTGGAATTATTTTGTGACATATTCATTAAAGTCGTGTTTTAAAGAAATGAATGGATGCAATTTAAATTGCTTGTATGATCACATAAAGATAGGTGGTCCTTCTGACAAGGAATTGTCTATGGATGATGTACACAAACACTAATGAAAATTAATTTAAAAAATCCAGATTAACTCACTAAATAGTAGAATATTAATCAATGATATTAAAAAATCATTGGAGTATTGATTTGAAAACTCAATAAGAGAGTTTGGTTAAGCCAATTGAGCAAACCAAAGAATAGATTAAGGACTAATCGGAACGATTATCTTTTATCAAATAACATGTTTAGAACATTCACAATGGAACCCTCGACTCTATTGCTAGTTAAACAACTAGTTCTGAATTCAATATTGCGAAAAGTACATTGTCTAAATAGTTGAAACTCTAATACTTTTAGTGTTATTACTCGCAAGTGAGTTCAGGTTAAAGTTTTGAGTTCTTAACAAGTTCAAGATAATGCCTAGTATAAGAAATATGGCGGGGGCATTTTGACGTTTGCCTATATAAATGCATAATGAATACTCTTAAAAGTTTTTTGGTTAAACCTTCGAAGTATATAGTTGTTGTGTGTGTTTATAACATGTTGCTGAAAAATGAACTTATGTGATTACATTAAATGCTTGTCACAAAAATTGTTGGTTCAAAGCTTGTCTACTAATTATTTCGATATGTTTGCAAGGTGTATTCACTAAGGCTTTAGTTTAATCGAAAGACACCAAGGTTGATGCATAAATTATTATGAATGCTTATAACTTGAGAGGAAGGAAAATTTTCCAAATCATCAAAACATGGGGGAGGTTATTGAAATTATTTCAATGATCTCAAGTCAAAATGAGTCAAGGCTCGACGTCGAACCTGGATTTGAGGCGTTGTCCTTGGACTGGTTGAGATCAGTGCGACGTCGCATAGAGGTCTCGCTTGAAGCAAAAAAGAGATTTTGGGTGTTGACACACTCCATAGATGGTTCGACACTAAGGTCAACATCGAACTGGTGTCGAATGGCAGTGTTGAGTCAGCTTCTGAAGAACTCCAGAATTCTATAAGTTTGCAACTCTTCACGAAAAATGAGATTCGAGATCAACTCTTATCTGACTTGACTCATTTTGTGTTTTCATAAGAGTTGTGACTATTGTGGCCCTGTTTGGTATGCCTTTCAAGACGTGTTTTTGAAATGTGTTTTAACATACTGTATGGCATTATAAAATTTTCATTTCTTTATCTTGAAATCATTTTTTTATAATCAAATTATTACTTATACTCGTTAATAGTACCACATAATTATTGTTCACGAGATTTTTTTTTTTTTAGAACTTTAAAGACACATCAATTATACTTTTAAATTACTAACATCATTGGTGATGATACGAACTTAAGATTTTTTCCTTCTATGTTTATTATTTATTTATAAACTTGAATTGATTAATATCGATACCAGTGAATAGTACGGCATAATTACTGTTCAGGAGTGTAGATTTTTTTTTTTTAAACATATCAAAGATATTTTTAATTTACTAACATCATGGTGATTATACGAATTTGAGATTTTTTTTTTTGCCTTCTAGATTAATTATTTATTTTTACACTTAAATTGATTAATACTGATACTCGTAACTAATACCACATAATTACTGTTCACGAGTGTCGATTTTTTTAAAAAATTTAAACACATCAAAGATACTTTTAATTACTAACATCATTGGTATTTATACGAATTCGAGATTTTTTTCCCTTCTGGGTTAATGATTTATTTCTAAACCTGAATTGAATCATACCGATACTAGTGAATGATACCACATAATTACTGTTCATGAGTGTTGATTTTTTTAAAATTATTTATTTTTATCTTTTAAAACACATCAAAGATACTTTTAAATTACTAACATCATTGGTGATTATACGAAATTGAGATTTTGTTTTCAAAACATCTCTCCAGATTTGATGCCAAACATCTCTCAAGATCTCAATCTCAAATACAAACCAAATAATTTTTTAAATTTGGATCCACCAAATTCATCCCAAAATCACCTTTTGAGATTCATATCAAGCAGGATTGCACCATTTGAGGTCTATAAATAGACCCCATAGGGGTGAATTTTTGAGATATGAATCAATGTTTAAATCATTCTCAAGTTAGATACTTTCTTACACTTTCTACACTTGTTCTGTGCTTTTGTTTAAGTCAGTGCAGACATCTAACAGTTGTCCTCATCTTATCCCATAAGGATATTAGTTCCAAAATCTTTGTACAATAAAGGGAACTAATAAAGTCTAAAGAAAAGTGACTAGTATGATTTGAAGAGTAAATTACCTTTCCTTTTGATACTTTTTCTCTATGTGTGGTTTGTTGCAATAGATTAGTAGTTTTGAAATTAGTAGAGTTCTTTGTTGTTCTTCTTTCGTAATCCCATTGTTGTATAAAATAGCCAACAACAATAACACACACATATCAATAAATATATACACATATCATGAAACCTTCACAAAATCATACAAAGATTAAAATTCATTTGTAATCTATTCAAGACATAACGTTCTATTTATCTTTCCCAATCCTTTAAATGTTTGATGATTATATACTTGTATCATTTATTCTTCACGTCTTTGACTAGAGAATTATCATGTGGAGAGTTATTCTCACGAAAGTGTTACTACAAAGCAAAAAAACAAAATCATTCTAATGTGTGAAGAAAATTAATACTACAATAAATGAAAAATTATTTCCAATAAAAACCTATACCTCATCGAGATCATAGTTAGGTACTTTGAGCGTGATTTGATACATCCAATCCATGACGTAGAACCTATAATCATAACTCTTGGTTTGACTTCTGTGCAACCAAAATATTATCACAAGTCAATTATAGAGCATAATGGAAAATATATAATTTGAGAACTACTTTTGATGAGTTTACATTAATAGTATCAATCACTTATATGTCCTTGCGGGGGCTACTATCTTCTCATAGCCTTTCAATAAACGGTATAAAGTATTGATAACCTTGAATTGATCCCCAAACATATACGAAATAATGGATCGGAACATAACTTACTTATGTAACACCTTTTCAGATATTTTGATGGTTGGACAGGTGAAGGATCAAACCAGTAAATAAATTTCTCTTTTTGTTTGATCGTGAGTATGATTATAAATATATTACATATTTATAACTCCACAACAATTAATTAAAAAAAAGATTTGTGGTCCAATATATGACTCAAGGTAAATGCTTAATTTGTTTGTTGCTAAACATGTAATTCACTAGCCAACTATTTCAGTTATCATTTGGCAGTGGTGCTGGCATAATAAAACATATTCCCCCATTTAACACGAACCAATCAGTACCACATTTTTTTCTTTTCTTCCATTAACTCATAAATATGCTTATGGAAACAAAGATGAAATGTCAGACCACGTATGTTGCTATCAAGATTTCAATATTCGAAAGGAACCATAAACACACGTCAAAATATAAATATGCAAAATATTTAGTAACTTACTAGCTCCATATATATAGTTACTCATTGAACACCCAGTCATCTAGTGTGAACCATTTATAGAGATCGATAAATAGACAACCAATGAGCTGGCAATGTGTAATCTCCTAAAATCATAGATGGAATATGTATCAGGTACTACAAATCCTTTTCAGCTAAGTCTAAGAATACATTGGTGGCAAACTTCTCTTTTATCTCAACCGTGATTTTTTGGGATATTGGTTTTAAAGTTTGCACCAACTAAGTGATATATAAAAAAAGAAAAGTCAAATATTATTGTCAAAAAGAGTTGAACAAAAAAATCTTTTAAGAAAAAAGAAGGTAGTAGGAATTTTAAAACTATACTTGGGATTCCAGACTAAAATTGTTATGAAATTCTGAGGCCCCTGATTTTTTTTTTCAAGGTTAATATTTAGCCTTTCAATGGCAGAATTATAATTTTGACCCTTTAATGTTTTTGATTATATATGAATTATGTTTGCAGGCTCGAGTGTAATTCTGTGTAGTGATTATTTGGTTTCGTGAATCTTGTATATGTTAAGTGTGTTAACTGTAAATTAGAATAAGATCATGTAAAAGGTCACCTAGAAAAACATTTAGAAAAAAATGTAAAAACCATGCTGAAACACCATGATCTTTGGAAAAGATCAAGCACGTACGACACATAGCCTCACAACTCAAGAACAGTAGCTGCAAATCGTAGCCCTCATCCCAGCAAGCACAGAAACTTGCGGGTTTTATTTTTGGAAAATACCAAATTCGTGATTTGGTAGATTCTTGACTAAACTTTGCCATGTTTACTTTTTTTCACTTACATAAACAAGGAGACAGGGATTTGACCTAAAGCTACTATATAAATACAACATAAACCCCATCTTTAACTCTTAGTTGCCATTTGAGTTTTGTAGCCGAAACTTCAACCAAGAAGTGAAAGGAAAAGCTAGAGTTAGTTGTTCCAATGGGTTCTTGTTGCTCTAAAAGGTTAAGAGTTAATGTTTTTAATTTGTTATTTTTAATCCAGACTATGCACCCATGATTTATGATTTCTGAAAATAAAAAGAGAAGCATGAATGATAGCTTTAATTATGAGATTGTGATGTGTTATTGTCTTTTTAACATGTTTAAAATATAATAGAGAACCATATGATTGTTGGGAAATCACACTTTTGAACCATATTCTTTGATCTCATGGCACTTATTGTCCTCTTGTTTTTGTTGTGGCACTTTTGGCCCATGTTCTTTACATTTTTTTAGCAATTTTGGTCCCTATGACCGGCAGTCGACGGTTCTACTTGTCATCTGGGTCAAAATACAATTTTAAAAAATTGTGATCCTTCTTTGCAAATTGTAAAAAATGTAAGACATTTAAATTGAAACTTATAATTTAAAATAAGAGCATATGCTTGTATTTATTTAACAAAGTATATGCTTGTTTTCATTTAATTAAGAAATCAAAATATAACCATTAGTCAAAAGACATACAAGTGATTCATATAATTCAGTCAAGCACAAAATTTGGGCAACAAAATATTCTCGTGCTGCAACCAAGAATTAAGAACGATGCTACTACTTATGAACGAAATTCTCAGGCATGGACCATGAGAGTGGCTGATAGAACTTGCTTCTTTGGCAGAAGAAAAAAATGCTAGTGGCAGCTATGGTGGATGCTTCACTTGCGTCTAAAATTCTGCAATCTAATAAAACGCAAAGCGGCGGCAGGACCGTCACGACTCAGTGATGGTGCGGTAGTGGGGGAAAGTCATATATGTTCGTAGGTAACGGTGGGGAGGTTGCAATTGGTGGCAAAATCTGGTCACCAAGATAGACAACTAAAACTTAGAATATAAAGAAAAAGTAAAAACAAAAACTGAAACTAAAATAGAAGGAATTGTAAATAAAAATTGAAAAAGAAAAAGGGGAAGAAGAAGAGGAGGAGGCGGCTCTGAAATCTTGATAGGTAGTTCCAACAATGGACAAGAGGTGGAGCGGCACGACAGTGTCGGCGATTGGGATGGTGGTGGCAATTGCTGTTTGCAACAGGATGGAGAAAGGATGTTGTTGTGTGTAGCCTTGAACAAAATAATAAAAGAAACAACAATCCCATTAATCTAAAATAGAGAAGGTAAATAAAATTTAAAATAAAACAGCAATTGAAAAAAGATTGGGGGATTAAGGAATGTGGAAAAAACAAACAAAGATTGAAAATATGGAAGGGAGGAATTTGGGTGAAAGTGGCCACCGACGGTTGAAGGCGGATAGTTTGTGGAGAAGGTGGTGGTAGAAACCATCAGGCGTCGGGATGGAGACAGTGCCAAAGAGAAGGAGCCTCGACTCACCCAACAGCTGATGGATATGGATGCCTCACACCTGGGTAAAAAATATTTTGTCATTACCTTGGAGGTTGGTGATGCTCGCTGAGAAGAAGATGGAATAGGGTTGGTGACGGCAAGGAGAGGCGGTGATTTACAAAGAAGGGTCGCAACTCTTTAAAACTTGTATTTTACCCATACGACTGGTAAAACTGTAGACTACCGACCATAGTGGCCAAAAGTGCGAAAAAAGTAAAGAACGAGGACCAAAAGTGCTACGACAAAAACAAGAGGGACCAAAAGTTCCACGAAGGCAAAGAAAAAGGACCAAAAGTGCGATTTCTCCTATGATTGTCTGGTTAATTGTTTTACAACTTTTCGTTTCATGTTGAACGATTGAAGATTCATGTTTTTTGGAAATGTAAACGAAAATAGTATGTTGAGATGCTATGTTTATATCTAGATTTAATTCATATAAATGCATGTTAATAGAATATAGAACTTACGAAACACAAGTATACACGTCTAAATTTGGAGCTAAAGTAGCTATTGCATAATCGCAAATTCTAGGCAACGTGAGAGACCATCCGCCAATCATAGGCTATCCAGAATTCGTTAAAAACTTTTTTCTTGCTTCTGAAGTTTTGGCCACCTATGACAAGAGTAGCGAATCACAACCCTAGTCGCACAAGGACTAGTACCAACTTGAAAATTGGATTTTTGAAATAAATTTTTCATACATGCATGCATAAACTTTACCCTAGGTCTGTACTAAATATTAAAATTTTAATTACAGCCTTAGTTTGTGTTTGAAGCCTATGGATCATGGTTAGTTTTAACCTTTTGAATTAAGGCCACTTTTGTGAAAATTAACTGAATTATATGTATATTATAATTATGTGATAACAAATATTTTAACATGAGTAATGTTAGGCTTACCCATGCCTAGTAAGTGAATGCTATGTTTTGATAAGTGACATTTTGCATAAAAGTGATGAATATGCTTTTGAACTCTATGAAGTGATTTCGGAACTGTTTTTATGATTCGAGGAATGTATAATGATTTGTGCGAGTGATTTGAATTGTTGCGTGCAAAAGGTTTTTATTGAAACTCTTTTCGTAGGAAATACTAACTCTAGTTGGATTCCACTTTTAGTAGTTTTCCTAATTCTTTTTAGTTTAGGACTAGAAAAATGGGCTATAACCCTTATTAAAAAGAGGCCATACCCAATACTTTAAAATTAGAGAATTTTAATATTATTACATATTTGTGAGGTTAATTCATTTACTTTAGAATTCTCTCGTTTGAACTTAGTATTTTTGTATGTTGTAAAAACTCACTTAAGTTCGAAACTTAATCAATTAGATTATTTGCTTCACCTAATTTGCTTTATTGTTTCACACTTTAATTTTTAGCTAAATTAGGTAAAACTTAGATTTTCTTGAGTCTTGTTCATGTGATTAAAGTTTTAAAATAAGAAAGACTGTGATCTTCCGTCTGAAATCATTCTTGGCAATTGTTATCTGCAACTCACATCGGCAGTCCCTTCGCATAAGGGTGATCTATCTTAAAATATTCGGGTCTTCTACGTGA
Source organism: Leptodermis oblonga (assembly GCA_016801395.1). Taxonomy (NCBI): domain Eukaryota; kingdom Viridiplantae; phylum Streptophyta; class Magnoliopsida; order Gentianales; family Rubiaceae; genus Leptodermis; species Leptodermis oblonga. The sequence goes on from VMRK01000434.1 coordinate 8,823, forward strand.
TCTTTGACAAGTTCGCCTAAGTGCTCTTTTGGGTGGTCTATTCCAAAGCCCCTCATCTATTTATGTGTCTACTATACTGAGATAATTATTCTAACACATTTACTCTTAAGTAACTCATACATGCACAAAATCATATAAGGCAAGAGTAACGTATATCAAATACTTTTCAAAAATTCAGTAAGCTAAGAATCAAATTACAAATTTTCCCTTTTACAATATAGGGAAGTATTAATTGATAATTCTAGGGTCTTACATAACAGTGCGTCGAATTGGCCTGATATGAAATAATGGCAATTAATGCTAAAAATCACTTTTTAATGTATGCAACCTAAGAAAGAGAGGGGGTGAATTAGGTTCTTTAGCAATGTAAAAATTTCTTCTAAATAGAACTGCTTTGAAAAACCATTTTCAAAAGCAAGTTTTAAAACCAATTTAAAACTAGTTAGCTAAGTGAGGTGTGTGGAGTTATTTGCAAAAATTGAAAGCAAATAAAGATAACAATACACTATAAATTATAGTGGTTCGGATTCCCCTTGAATCTAACTCCACTCCTCAAGTTCTACAACTTGAGATTTCCTAATCAACTCTAGGATACACTTAAAGGTGTGTTCCAAATCCTTACACTTGCTTAAGATCAAGTTCTTAATGTTAAGACTTATCCCCATTGCCTATACTAACACTCCAGCATAGGAATTTTGCTTAATCTAGCTCTATATTAAGATTAAGACTCTCTTACCTAATCTAACTCTAGACTAGGACTTTTTCCTTTGCCTAATTAAAACTCTTGGATATGACTCTTAACCCCAATGCCCAACTTAATTACCTCAAGTTAGGACTTGTACATATGCCCACACTCAACCTCTTGAGTTGGGACTTCTCCTTCTCTTCTTGCTCTCCCTTTCTTCTTGTTTAACTCTTAAACAAGAGCTTAGGAGTCTTCCTCACTTACAAGATGCCTACAAGGACTTCCCTCAATGTTTCCATAAGATATGAATCTCCACAAAGGGAGTTTATAATGAACTACAAAAGATGAGTACAAAGACTTGTTTCTAAATCACTCAATTGTAACTGAAATGACTAATTAGGCTCTGTTCTCTTATGTCCTAAATTTGGAAATTTTCATTTTCTACAGTTTGGGCATTGTTTCTTTGTGGATTATTTTTAGGAAAGGGGGCAAACTTGTCTAAAGTATTAACTACCTTTTGACATCCACGGTAAAAATTGAAAAAATGAACAGATAGAAAAGAAAATCAAAAAGTAGCCTTTAACGCTTTACAACCATCTTCAATGGCCACATTGAAGACTCTCATCAACTCAGCGATTCCCTCCTGACAACCACCCGTGAAGAAAAAGCTCCTTCCACCGCGTCTGATCTAAAGCCTGGATCGACTGCCTCTGCTTCGACACTGTTCTTCAAGAAATTGAGCCTATAAAGAGCCCAGACCCTTTCAGTAAATTCATTACTCCGGCAGCATTGGTGGGAAAGCTCTGACAACCGAAAAACCTACGTAGGTATGTATTTTTTATTTGAATTTATCTCAGTATTGACTATGAGTTTTGGCAATTAGCAGCCTAAACTTGAAATCCAATTCATTCATGTTGTAATTTGGTTCGCCTAGGATTCAGTGTTCGAAATTCCCTAATTCAATTCTTACAATTCATGTATGCATTTGATCCTTATATATGATCTCATGTATTAGGGTATGCAAATGGATATGTAAATACTTTCCCAAATTGTTTTCACATATATATATATATAGAGGATTGGATATTTGAGTTGTTTAACATTGGTTCTTTTTCGGTATTTGTTATTGGAGTCATTAAAAAATTGGTACCAGTGTTCCCCATTGAGTTTTGAGAAGCTAGGTGTTTAAAAGTAGTTAAATCTTAGGAAGGAAGGATTATAAAAGCATTAAAATGGGATTAACCTGCTACAGACTGTTACAGAAATCGAACTATTGTTTTCTCTTGGATTGTTTATGTTCTGAGTATTTCTGGGTAATAGTTTCTTCAGTTTGAACATTTCCATTCGTTTGTTGTTTGGCCCAGTTCTAGTTCTGAAATTTAACACTGCAAACCCTTTAAAGTTTGAATAATAGCTAAAAAGGATAATAATAACGCTATTATACTCTCTGTGCACTTGATTTTATTGAGTGTTGAAGGTGCCTTAGCTGCTTACTACCTCATTTTCATCTTATTTATCTAAAAGGGTCAAGTGGTCTCCTTTTGAATGAAGAAAAATCCCCTGCTGCAATGTGAAGATTCCATATTCTCTTCATATATTTTTTGCTCCAAGATTTGTTGGATTTTGAGAAGATTGATCTTCTAGTAATTTGACAAATTCTTCTTCTGTTCATTTGGTGAATGAAGAAAATATGGTTTAAACTTCATATTTTGTTAGTTTTTTTCCTTTCCCTTATATAGTTCTATGTAAATATGTTTACTTGGGTTTTTAGGGTTACATCTTGTGTATATGGCCTTCCATAATCATGTGAAGTCATGTTTTTAGGACTGTCAGGCTCTATTATTCAATTTATATTAGGTTCCATTGCTACATTTCATTGGGTCAAGTACATTGATTTCACTTCCTCACGGTTTGACTTATTTTATATATGCTTCAGTCCTTCTTGGGAGTCAAACACACATTATTTGGAAGTTTTATCTAGTTTTATATGGGGGAATGTGGAGATGGTTTGTATTCTCTCAATGGAATGGACACTACTTGCACAACCAACACTAGTATGTCCTTCATATACTTACTCCGCTTTGTATAGTTTGGAATTTCAGGTTTCGTCAAACATGTGACCTCATCTTTCATATTATAGGCCCATTTGATAATAAGGGGACTTACCCCATCATCCCCAATTAGCCTCATTTCACTCAAACTGACTCGAATGACATTCAACTTTGCACTAAAAATTATGAAAGGTGGAAGAACTAAGAAAATATTTTTAATGTTTTATTTTGTTTTAATTTTATGACTTGTTATTCATTTTTTGGGTGTCATATAGGCAATGTCTGCACAGCTCAAGACAATGGACCCTACACACCTTTGGCATTTTGTGAAATTAATAGTGGAAATGAAGAACAACGGGGAGCTAACCTCTAATGGCTTCAAACAGAAACAATTTGAGGCGTTCTCAGATAAATTGTTTGATCTTTACAAGGTTAGATTCAGCCACCAATATCTCCGCAAGAAGTACAATAATTTAAAGACGGACTAAAAAATTTATAGAGAGTTGAAGGGATTCTCCGGCGTGATAGTTGAACCCCATACTGGGGCACTGAATGCCGGTGATGAACAATGGTCTCGTTGGTTAAGGGTAAATAATTTCATCCCTACTACTATTTTTATTTTTGGTTTAGGATATTCAAAATCATTGATTTGGCATTTCTTGACAATGATAGATACCTTGGCTTTATCTTCTTCATCTAATGTCTGCTTGATTTCGGAAGGTTCTTTGTATTCTCTCATTATCCAATTGAAGCATCAATATCTCTTTTTTTGGTCTTACAAATTTTCTGTATTCATTGACCTAATACAAACACGGTGTATGGCGATTTTATTTATCTTCAGAAGGTTTTCTTCCATTGGTGAAGAATTTTGTTTAGTTCTAATTAGCAATGTTGTAGTAGTAATTTCTGCTTTTAGGAATGTTTGACCTTATATATTTGAAATTTCTATTTTTTGGTCTTAACTTGTGCTGCTGGAGCTGCATTGGCAATTCTATTTTTCAATTTTCTAGTGCTTCTCCTTCTCTTGCTACTGATTTGTTGTTGTTTTGTGATGAGAAGTATCATGTGGTTAGTACAGTGATGCCAAAATTAGGTTGTAAAACCTACATAAAACCTTATGGGACTAACAATTTACGGTATGGATAATTTACCAAAGATGTCCAACGCCAAGAACCAAATACGAATATGTGTCCAATACTTGAAAATGAAGGTTCTCATTCTTGACTTCCACTTTGGAGTGATTTTTTTTATTGGCGAGCCAAAGAGAAACTCTCATCTTAGATGATATTTTTTGCCTTATTCATCATTGCAAATAATTGGTTTGGAGGTGTTTCCTGAGTTTCTTACCAATATAATTCCATGTTATTGGGAAATTTTGATATATGGGGCTGTTGGAATTTATTGCTTTGTGATGGATAGTAATATAAAATACTTTTATTCCTTAATCTTGTATCCAGATGATGGATGGTTTCTATTTTCTGTTTCCTTAGTTTGAAGATACCATTAACAAGTTCAATGACAGAATCATGTTATGTGTGTTTGCATCACTATTATTGTTTTCTTTTATCTCATTTTCTATATATATGACCCTCAATTCTGCATTTTTTGGGTTCATAATAGCGAAACGCCAGTGTAACGAAATTCAGGAAACAAGGTCCCCCCTGCTACGATGAGTTGACAAAAACTGTTCAAGGATAATACTGCCACTGGTAATATAAACATTGAACAAGGTCATGCCCCAGCTGATTCGGATGAGGATAGAGCATTGGAGAACATGTATTACTAACAAGGTTTTGCAGCAATGTCATGGCAACAATGTGACAATACATTTGGCCAGGGCTTTCAGATGGAGCAAGGTAGTGGCCTGAATGATGTGGGTGGCAGTTCACAAAGATCAAGGAAAATGCCTGCTACAAGTGGCGGGTAGATTCGGGCCAGTCATCGAAGAAGAGCGTGGAGGAGTCCATTGGAATGGCACTCGAGTGTTGGGCACAAGGGAAACTTGCTAAGGAGGGAAATGCGGAGGATAATGTCTCCATTGCTAGTGCATGGGCATTTTGAATCCAATGGGGATCTCAAGGCGATCAATTTCTTCTGGGACCCAATGAACCGAGTCATTTTCAAGATGACCGATCCGGCTCGTCGCTTGACACTTCTTCATCATGCCCCTTAGTGGACTGTACAACTTGAGTTACCTTTATTCAACTTTGATGCTATTTTATTCTGTACTGTTGAGTATGTGGATTTTAATCTGTTGTACATTTTTGAACCCCCCCCCCCCCCCCCCCCCCCAAAATTGGATTTTAATTTGATGACCTTTTTTTCACAATTATGTTTCTGCAATATATTTGATTTTCTTTTCAGGGTTTTGTTGGTTGTTTGTATAGCTCAATTGAAGGGGGTACTCCGGGCACTATCTAATCAGTGATGCTACGGTATACCGGTATCCAATAGATAAGCTCTTGATTGTTATTACTCTACCTCAGTGATATTCATGTTGCGATAATTGTTCAATTTAAAGTGCTAAATGATATTTGTTTTTAAAAGCGTTGGATGACATTCAGTTTTATGTGCTAGATGATATTTGTTTTTAAAGTGCTGGATATATTTGTTTTTAATTATTCTAGCTCAGTCATATCCCGTTTTTAGTGTATCAAAATTATTGATAACTTAATGATAGTGCTGGAGTTTCTTCAGTTTGGATTGGCAGTTATTTTGAAAAATATGAGTTTTAGATAGTATGTATGGATTAGTTCTCCCTTATATTTTTTTCTCTTTCTTTTGTTTTTATGCTCATTAGAAAATTAATTTGAAATGGTCAACCGAACTTCAGGCCATACGAAGCTATTTGTGTTGCTTGAAGCTCCCTGTTCAATAAAATTGCCTATTCATTTTCTTCCAAATTTTCTTTTTTAGATACATCAAGAAGGTATTAACCTACAATGATGTAATTGTTTGTTCCATGTTCTTTTATCTTTGTAAGTCCACATTAGCTCATTGAATTACAGATTTTTACTTTACAGGGAGGACATATGTGAGATAAATTTGTTCTTTTGATTTATCCATTTGTTGTTGTGAGTGAAGGGCTTGGGTGATACTTCTTTTTCAACTTGGAGATGGCTTCTTTTTCTCATTATAGTGATTATTTATTGAAAACTTGTTATATATTTATGCAGATTCCCCTGAGTTATTTTCCCCTTTAAATTTTATTTTCATCCTTCACTGGTTAGGCTATATTTGTCCATGGCTGCCAGTTATGACAGTTCTCGACTTCGAACGGTTTGTTATGGACGTCTCAAGTTGTTTGCATGGATTATGAGGAGAAGAATTTTGACGGTGTAGCTTTCAAATTGATGAATGTTCCTAGAGATTGTGCAATGTGTGGACTATGCCTTTCACCAAGCATGAAGATATTAATGGAAAGCAATGCATTCTTTATGTTTTCAAATTTCAGCATTTTTGGGCTTGTCCTTCACTTGAATGAAGGGCTAATTTTACTGTGTGATAATGTCCGTTCGTGGTATGTAAAGGCTATAGACTGTGCTTTATTTGTTTACATGTTGCAGTGTGCAGTCTTTTCTGCACGTTCAAGCTTGTTCAAGCTTTTTCACACTACCCAATGTTGTGCACAGTTGTTATACTATTTACTTCTGCACAAAATTATTGTATAACTGATCAGAAATCTTATAAAGATTTGATGACCATGCGTCAACAATTCTTGCATGATACGGTTGAATTGAATCTAGAAATAGGAATATATATTTTTATCTATTCTGTAATGCAATAAAAAAAAAAATTTTGGCATCCATTAATTGGTTCCCAATGAATCCGTAACATTGCTACTATGGAAACTGAAATCAAGAAGCATAAAATTGTTAAACATGACAACCGTTAATATATATATATATATAATTGAAATACAAATTATATTGTGTATGTAAATCCTTCGTAAGGGCTCATATCGGAATCTTACGAATTGAATTATTTTTCATTACGAGTATTTTTTATATATAATAGAAATGTAGAGCAAAATGTCTATGTAATACATTAATAAGTGAAATGATGTATATGTAGGATACATTTTGTTTGTTATGTTCTTGTTTTTTCATGCCAACAATCAAAAGGGGCACACCAGTAATGTAGTTTTCTGCTTCACTATTGTATATGTGAATACATTATGTCCTCCAAAGTGATGATCAAGCCCCGCGCCAAACCACGAATCGTCCTATATTGTTAGATATATAGTTATAATAGGTTTATGGTAATAATAGATTTATGGTAGTAATAGGTTTAGTTTCCTTATTGGATTAGGGTAGACTAGTTCGTAGTTCTATATATACTCTTGTTTGTCCTATTTGGGACGGGATGATTCAGTCGTATTGTTTAGTTGTTCTATTGAAATTATAAGTTTGATTGTTTTTCTTTTTCCCTATTTATTCTTCGTCTTTGACAATTCTTAACATGGTATCAGAGCTAAGGTTGGAAATTAGAAAACAGAAGAAGAAGAGAAAGAAAAAGAAGAAAAAAAAATTGCTGCCTCGGTTATATTGAGTTTGCGATTTGGTTTGAATAAATTTTGCAATTTGCTTCAGTTTTTGATTGAGTTGTGTTTTGTTTTTGGTTTGGCCGCGGAAAATTCTTGTGATGGTGATTGGAGTTGCTGTGCATTAATTAGGTAATTGAATTTGTTTTTGAACTTGGTAGACAATTTGGTTTTAAGAAATCTTAGTTTCTTGAGAGTTTTTTCAACCAAATTCAAATGGAACTACCGATTTGGATTTATCCATTTACGATTTGGCTCTCCTTTTTTGGTTATGCCGAATTGATTTCATTCTCAAATATGGGTCAATTTTCGAGGGCAGCATATTTGAGAAATTGAGCTCTTTGTGCTGGGTTGGTAGCCGCGCATGAAGGGATGTATCGGACTGGGAAAATTATCATCGGAGCATCGAAGCTTTGAGCTCGGGCGTAGATTAAAGCTGAGACTTGGCAACGAGGGCTGGGTTATCGATTTGGGAATTCTTCTGAGATTTATCCGAGCCCTCAATGCCTCGGGAAGCTCGGATGAATTGGGTCTGAAGCGGGTCTGCATTGTGGGTTTTGCGGGCTGTGAGGAATGGAGACGGTCACTACCGGTATTCAGTCTGAGTCAACGGCGCGGTTCGGTCATCGGAGCGACTTGAACTGTTTTGAGCCTATGGATGCGCTGTTCCGGAAGTGGGTTGGCTTCCGGGTAGGTCAAACTATCGGGTCGGATGAATTGGGTCTGAAGTGGGTCTGCATCGTGGGTTTTGCGGGCCTAAGAGAAACGGAGAGGATGCCCTCAACAAGTTTGTTGGGCCAAGATGAACAATCCAGCCCAGAGAGGGTTGGGATTGGGTAATGGGAAACTTGGTTTTGGAAAGAATTTGGTAATTTGAACAGTCGACTTCGTTTAGTGGCCATTTGGGCAGTCGACTGTAACTTTGGGCGGCGTGGCGGAGATTTTCGATAGTCGCATTTGTGAGAGGTCTACTTTGGGCGGTGTGGCGGACGTTTCCGTCAATCGCAGTTGAGGCTTCTCTGATTGTTATGTTTCCGGCGGCGTGACGGAGGTTTACAACAGTCACATTTGTGTCTTCTTCTGTTTCCGGCGGCGTGGCGAAGGTTTTCGACAGTCGCATCTGTATTCTCTGGGTTCGTTTATGATTAGCAAACTCTCGTTGACTCGATTCTTCGTGAGTTTGAGAGGGGATGTTAGATATATAGTTATAATATGTTTATGGTAATAGTAAGTTTATGGTAATAATAGATTTATAGTAGTAATAGGTTTAGTTTCCTTATTGGATTAGGGTAGACTAGTTCGTAGTTCTATATATACTCTTGTTTGCCCTATTTGGGATGGGATGATTCAGTCGTATTGTTTAGTTGTTCTATTGAAATTATAAGTTTGATTGTTCTTCTTTTTCCCTGTTTGTTCTTCTTCTTTGACAATTCTTAACATATATAAACCTATTGCATATGTTTATCAATTGGCCAACATTTTTTCAATCTTCAAACAGAGCAGAGTAAAGCTACATATATCTCAATTATTTTTAAGGTATGCATCGTAATGTAAATTCATATTTGCATGTATATAGAAATTAGACGTTGTTTTTTATAATTGCGATTGTTCTGAACTTCAGTTTTTTGCATGATGAATAATGAAACCTATTTCATTAAGGAAAGGTAGACATGGAAGGATCATCTTCGCACCATGCTTCGGTAGCAGGTTTAGTCACTAATTGCGAGGAAGAAGAATTCGTTGACTTTCTTATTGCAATTTGGCTCATGGAAGAAGAGGAGCCTGAAGTTATCCCACGACAACCATGCTGTAACTCAGCATTAACAGGGCGACAATGGGTTTGGAAATTAGTGAACGGGAACCATACACGACTGTTTGAGAATTAAAAGGTTAGATTTAGAAACTTTTATGAGGTTCTGCCAATGCCTACATGAAAGAGAATACTTAACTAAGAAGAACTCACATGTTTCCATTGAGGAAAGGTATGCATGTTTTTGGTGTTGGTTAGCCATAATTGTAGAGAACATTTACTTGCTAAAAGGTTTGAAAATGTATTTGTTATGTCCAAGGAATGAAAACGTGACACATCCGAGGATTCGTCACAACCAAAGGTTGTACCCATGGTTCAAGGTAGAGTAGAGTGTCAAACGGTACCCCCGAAAATGTACACATTATTTCTGAATAGTTTATAACTGGTTATGGTTAAATGCCAATTTTTATTTTTTTTAGGATTGTGTTGGAGCAATTTATGGTACACATATTTTGGCATAGGCGCTGGCTAGTCGTAGAGATGCTTTTCATAATAGGCATGGTCAAATTAGTCAAAACATTTTAGCAGCATGTGACCATGACATGAGGTTTGTGTACATAAGAGCAGGGTTTGAAGAGAATGCAAATGATGCTGGTGTTTTTCTAGAATCAGTTACTCGAACCAATTCCAATTTCCCAATGCCGCCTGAAGGTAGGCAACATTATCGTTGCAGTTTATTTTCAACGGCCATATTTTATAGGGTTTGAAAACGGACTTATTTTTTAGTATTGTTTCAGTGATGACAGGGAAATATTATGTTGAGGACTCTGCTTATAGAAATGTTTCTGGTTTCCTTGCACCGTATAGGGGACATAGATACCACCTGCAAGACTACCGTGGTAGAGGCAGAGCCCCAAGGACTTGGAAGGAGTTGTTTAATCATCGGCACCCATCTATCAGGAATGTAATTAAGCGATCTTTCGGTGTACTTAAAAAATGCTTTACTACCTTATGTGGTCTGACGGCTAACTACATGGTAGTTAGGCAAGCGTTAATGGCAGTTGTCTGTGCTCCAATCCATAATTTCATTATAGAGCAGTTGCCTAATGATGACTACTTCGTAGAGATGGAGGATGTAGAAATAGATTCGGACACCGAGGTAGACAATGACCATGATGGGACAGTGATGATGTTTGACACATCCCCAGCTGCCGTAACTGCTTGGAATGCGTATCGGGACAAAATCACATTGCAAATCTGGCACAGATCTAGGCATCTCCAATAAGTCGAAGAGCTTGTTTCATGAATGATTGTCCGTTGTCAAATGCTTTATGTTTTATAAAGATTTCATGTTGATCGTGTTTTTTTCCCTTCTATTCTTGTTATTACGCTTGTATTCCTATTAAATGTGGCACGGTTGTTTTTTTTTTATCCTTTAATTAAAATTAAATGCTTTGAATACGTTTTTTTTTTATTAATTATGTTTTGGCTAATTTGTCATTGTTTGAAATATAATGTATACAATGCATTTAATTAGTCCCTAAAATTGTTGTTAACAAAAAATATGCACTAGAATTACATAGGGTAATTAATTTGGAAGCAAATAAAGTAAATTAATCAATTTCATAAAAGTACAGTAAAAATGAATTCTGCAAAGGAAGGAGGGAATGGGGGACAAAGCACAAAAACCAAGGCCACAAAATTTGGGATTCACGTGGGTTCAAGAAACGTACTTTGACCCCCCGCCAAGATTCCCTCCATTCTCAGGTTCTGGAATTCTATGGAAAAGGACAAAAGAGAACAGAGCCTAAAAGGTAGATAGATGAAAATGAGCTCTCAAATGAATCTTGAGTGTAGGGGACTTGTTTGGGGAAGATTACCCTTCATTTCCATGCTTGGGGGTACTTATAAGAGTGGCCAAATAGCTCCCAACAACTCTTAATGGCTAGTTGAAAAAGCTGTTAGAGATGACTTGCGTGCGAGTCACAGGGTGCGTCATGCTGCATCGCAACAGACACAGATTTGAAAATTTGTGTCTAATGAACGCTTACCTGCGATGGCCTCTGTGATTCGCTTGCGACGCAGCTCCCCCCTTCCTTTTTCTTCTTCTTTTTTTTCTCTTTTCTCTTGGACTCGTGGTTTCTAGTTGCCTTGCGATCGTAAGTGCGATTCGTACACCATTTTGCACCTGCTTCCAGGCTTTTTGCTATTTTCAAAATTTCCAACGGCTATTGTCTCACGCTTTTGTTGATCCACATTAATTGCTTTGTCCTTTAGTATGTGCAAAGCATTCGAGCTTTCGCACACGAGTCTTCGTGACAGTCAAATCTCCAGCGGCTACTTTCTTTTCTGACTTGCTTCATTTTTCTTTTATTCAATTTCGTGACTGTTGTCCATGCGATTTGCGTGTGATTCGCACCTTGCTTTTCTGCACTTCTTCTACATTTTCTACAAAACCTTTTAAGTGCAAAGCATTAAACAAAATCATATATTTGCTGACTTATCATCAAAACTATGACTGAGACCATAGGTCTAACAAATGCTATAGTAGCCGTTGAAATTAAAACATTCAAAAGAATCCGCAATCAAGGCGAAGGCATGTCAAGTCGGCATAGGCGTTGCGCTAGAGCACTTTTTTCCAACTTTCAATAGATCCGATGAAGGTAATTTTCGAAGCTTATTTAAAAGCAAAGACTATGATATCAGAATGATTATTGATGAAATCTACATGTCTGTGGCTGGGGTTTTTTATAATTTATATTATTGATATTTCTATCACTTACTTCAATTGAACGTCAAGATTAAGGGTGGTCACCCTTGACTGGAATTAGGTGTTTTCATAAATAACTTGATCGGAATTCTTCAAATTGACCACTAGTAATAAGTTTAAATATAATTAAATTGGAATCTACTAATTTGATCCAAAAGACTTTTAGGGTTCGTTTAGTTGAACGGAATTAGAATTGAATTAGAATCGGTGTGCGCCCCGAAAATGGCCGTTCGGTTCGGTCAAGTTCGGACGCGATCCGAATTGACGTTTTGGTTTTTTTTTTAAAGTAACTTTTTAAAAAAAATAATAAAAATGTTCTATAATAACAAAAGCAAAAACAACAGTCCACCTCCCAACGAAAATTTTTTTTAAAAAAAATAAAAATTTGGGTATGTACCCAAATAAAAAACCCTAGGCCCAAACCAAAAGCCCAGCAGTTCTTCCATGTCAACTTAGTTGCAAAGCATCCTAGAGGTTGATTGGATTTTTCCAGTACTCTCATACTAGGCTAGGCTTTTGGTTCTACTGGATTTTTAGATCAATTGCTATTTAATAGGGTGGACATGAAGGCATTATTCGACGAAGAGTTTGTTCTCTTTTCGACGGTAACTCGATAAAAAAGAAGCTAAGAGAGATGTGGCAAAGAAGGAATTGATAGAGGTGCGTCGAGAAGTTCCATACCCGCCCCCCCCCCCCCCCCCCCCCCCTCCCCAACCAACCCAAACAACCCCAGCAAACAAAATAAAACCGAGCCCCCCTCTCACCCCAACCACAAAAAAGAAAAATCTCCAGCCCCATTTTTTTTTTTTTTTTAGATATTAATTCTAATTTTCTACTTTTAAAAATTATAAATAAACTAGTTTTAATTTTTTTATTTAACAAAATATAAAATGTTATTATATTTTGTAAATATTAAAATATAATTTAAGACAATTATATGCATTATAAAAGAATAAAAAAACTACTTTTATGAGATACTAGCTAAAATATGTTTTAAACTTTTTTTTAAAAAATACTTGACCAAACGCAAGGACAAAAAAAATTATTATTTAAAAAAAATGACTAACATATACATATTTGGCCTGAAAACATTAATTAAAAAAACTATAAATAAATAAATAAACATATACCATAAATATATATATATAACTGAAAAAAATAAAAACTAAACACACCATATATATATATATATATATATATATAGCTTTTTCTCTTTCCCTTTTTTCAGTCATATGCGTGTGTGTGTGATGTGTGTACGCCTGTGTGGTGTGTGTGTGTCAGACACACACACACCACACAGGCGTACACACATCACACACACACACATATGACTGAAAAAAGGGAAAGAGAAAAAGCGCACACACACACATACACAAACACACAATCTATAGCATATAATTAGAATTAGAATTCTTTACTCCAACTAAAGAATTGGTTTTGTAAAATTAAAGTGATTTGGAATTGGAATAGAATTCCAATTCTTAGACTTATTACACAAATAAACACTAGAATTAGAATTGAAGGTCCAATTCCAATTCAACACCCCCAATGCCATGGGAAACAAACAAAGCCTTAAGGAAATTAACCTTAATGAATCAAAATTCAAATATCACCATGGGAACATAAGTGATTGAGGAAAGTAAAATAATATAAATAACTTGATCGGACTTAGATTCTTAATTGTTTGCTGCCTATATCAATTTTAAACTTGTTGCATGCATACAGAGGAATTTGATAAGAGATTTGAAATCTGACCCCAACTGTAGTTTATTTTTGAATTATAATCAAACCATTATTTGTTTTCAATTCTACTTAGTTTTCTATAAAGTAGAACAAACTTTTGGAATCAATTCATGGTTTATATCACTTCATATATTTTTCTTAGCCCTTGTTGGATCAGCATGTGCTTATCAAGATACTATTTGATTGTGATGATGTATACTTGTGGTCGATCTTTTTTTATGCATTATGTACATTAAAATACATAAAATATTGTATATTTTTTAAACATAACTTTTTTAATGAAATAAATGGAGGGTCACTTTGAGTTTTGCTACTTTTTAAACTAAACTCTTCATTTAAAAAATCTAAGCCTCTCTAGTAACCAAATTCAACATTTAATTAATATAGTACTTAAAAGACCAAATTTGTTTGATAACTAAGAGTTGAGAGTTTTAATGGATTAAGTTATTTGGTGGTTAAAAACTTAATTAATTGTGTTTGATAACAAAAAATTGAATAACTTAATTATTAATTAGATTTGAGCAAAAGTATAATTGCAACATAATAAATAAGTGATTATTGAATCATTTATTAGTGGACTAAATTATTCTTTCCTTTAATTTGTCTCTTTTATTTTCTCATTTTTTGCATCATTTGTTAATCTGTTTTTATGCTTAATTTTAATATCTTCAAAGTTTCTAAAATATATTAATCCTATAAGTATTCAAAGATAAAATTATATTATTCGATCTTATATGTTTAACTTTATTGATAAATATAAGTAAATTCAATATTGAGAATAAAATAATTTGTTAAAAGTAAATCTTATAAGATTTAAATTTCAAACTTCAAACTTCCGATTTCATACTTTAGTCATAATTTCATATTTCAAATTTTATTTTTATCAATAGGGTAACTTTATAAGTTCATTTTTCAAACTTTAGATTTAAGATTTCAAACTCCAGTTCTTGATAAGGTTGTTTTCTCTACCAAAAAAAATTTATAAAACATATTCAAAACTAGTATAGCAATAAGCATAGTCGTCTCCACGGGGACTTGTAATTTTATTACTCTCATAAAACAAAATACAAAAAAAAGCACCGATGCAAAGATATACATGCAAACATAAATCAGTTAGTTATAAATTACCGGGAATATGCTCAGACATAATTGCTTCTCTAATTAGTATATAACCAAGCCGGAATACGCCACCACCTAATTAAATGTACCAATAGCCTTATAATTTTGGAAAACCTGATTTTAGTTCTTCTTACCTAAATACGCTGTCTAAGAATCACTAACCCCTTACTCTCGATTACCTGACAGTAACTTTATCACTAATTAATGTTGTCCACTAAATATTAGCTGATTTAATGGGATTTAATTGTGTCTACCCATATCTAATTAAGGTGTACACATTAATAAATCCAGCTAATAAAATCTGTTCACACAGAGTAAAAGGGAACCCATGCATGCACTACCTTAAAAGTACTTAGATCTTACAATTGTAAGAACCATACTTGATCAATCTTCAACAAGAAGAAAACAATAAAACTAAAATAAAGAAAATAAATAAACTTAATATTGATGGAAGGGAGAAGAGCAGTAGGAGCTGAAGCTCCTCTTGCCAAGGGATGCTCAAAATTTTTTATGCGTACATAATTAATATTCCCTTTTTATAGGAAAATTTATCCTATTAAATCTCCTCAAAAGATAACGAGAGTAACTAGTTAACTTGTATTGGAACTTGGAAGCAAAGTACACAATTAGCTAGGAAAAGAAATAGCCACAGATGGTTGATAACAAGACTAGGGACGCAGCACTATAGAATCACACATCACATGGTCCAAATTGGTAGCTTCTGCTTTTGCTCCATTCCTTTGATTGGAATATGTTATTTCACTTACGCAGCATTCTGTCAGAACTCTTAGTAAAGTTCTGAAGAAAAGTAGAATTAAGAGGAGAAAAGAACAAAAAACGTAAGGAGGTGAGGTTGTATTGAGATGAAAGAATGAGAATCAAATTACAAAATTCTAGAATAATCCTTTCTTCCCCCTATTCTACCCTTTTTATGCTCCTCTATAACCGACATGCTATCTACACCGTTTCAGTACTACACGTCATCACATCTGCCACGTCATCCTCTCGTTTCCCTCCGTCTTGACAAATCCTCCCTGGTAAACTAAGGCTTGACCCCAAGCCTTAAATTCTGGAAACTGAACAGCAATAAAGGCTTGATCTTCCCATGATGATTCCTCCGTCGCCAAATCCTTCCACTTGATAAGCCATTGAGGAACCTAATTCGTCCCCCGTGTTATGATTCTACGCTGCAGAACCATTTCAGGAGTGAGTGGCCTAATGTCGTCACTTGTAAAAACTGGGAGTGTCCCTGCAGAAACTGGTAGGTTCCCAGTATGTTTCTTCAAAAGTGAGACATGAAAAACAGGGTGAATCCTACACCCTTGCGGTAGTCGCAATTGGTAAGCTACTGTATCAATTTTATTCTCAATTTGGAAGAGCGAGTGGCGAATCACGATGGATTGTTGCCTATATGGCTGGAGTTTCAAGTAAACCCAATCACCAATCTCGAATGTCCTCTCAGTGCGGTGTTGATCTACAGCTACTTTCATACGATTCTGTGCTTATGCTAAGTGCTCCTTAAGAATACCTAGGACCATCATGCGCTGCTGGAGTATGTCTTCCACAGCTGGGATAACTACATCTGCCAATGATCCCATAGGTATTGTGACTGGTTTCACCCCATAGAAGGCTTCATAAGGTGTCATTCCTGCACTTGTGTGGAATGAGGTGTTATACCACCATTCTAACATGGCTAACCATTTTCTCCAACTAGAGGGTCGATCAGAAGTGAAGCAACGCAGGTAATTCTGCAGGCACTGATTTACCCTTTCCGTTTGCCCGTCGGACTGAGGGTGATAGGCAGTACTGAGGTGCAGTTGTACTCCTAATTGTCGAAACAAGGCTTGCCAGAAGTGACTCGTAAAAATCTTATCCCGATCAGTGACAATACAATCTGGTAGACCATGGAGTCTGAAAACATTATCTAGAAAAACCTGAGCAACTGTAGCTGCTGAGAAAGGGTGTGACAGAGCCAGAAAATGAGCATATTTCGAGAACCTATCTACTACCACCATAATAGTATCACACCCTTCGGATTTAGACAATTTTTCGATGAAGTCCATGGAAATTTTCTGCCATACCTGCTGCGGAATGGGAAGAGGTTGCAACAATCCAGGATATGGCATGTGTTCTGGTTTATTTCTCTGACAAACAATACATTGCTGAATAAAAGCCTCTAATTCCTGTCTCATTTGGGACCATGTAAAAACCATACTCAAATGCTGAAAGGATGCACGTTGACCTGAATGGTCGCCGAGGGAAGTCGAGTGGAACATGGTTAAAAGCTGCTGGCGAGCCCCTCCATTGTTACCCACATAGATCTTGCCTTGCACTTTGAGAAGTCTATGGATATACTGTAGCTCCCCTGGATCGTTGTTTTGCACTGTAGCTTGAGCTATTAGGCTTAGAGCTTCATTATCACCTTCATAACTAAGCTCGATTTGTTTTGCCCATTCAGGTTGGACAGTAGTAATTGCACCCAAGAATGATGTGGTATGTGGTTCTGACTCTGAACCTCGTCGGGATAAAGCATCAGCTACCTTATTATCCACCCCTTTCTTGTACTGTATTACATAATCCAGTCCTAGTAACTTCGTGAGCCACTAATGCTATAGGGAATTAGTTAACCTTTGTTCCAAGAGGTACTTCAGAGACTGATGATCAGTCTTAATCACAAAGTGGTGTCCTACCAAATAATGTTTCCATTTACCCACCTCCGTAACTACCGCTAGTAATTCTTTTTCGTAAATGGACAGCCCCATATTCTTGCCACTGAGTCCCTTGCTGAGATAAGCAATTGACCTATTCTCTTGCATGAGTAAAGCTGTTAATCCTTTGTCACAAGCGTCAGTTTCAACAACAAACGGCTGCGAAAAATCTGGTAAGCGTAAGACAGGAGCTTGAGTTAAGGCTTTCTTCAAATGTTCAAAAGTTTGTGTAGCCTCAGGTTGCCAATTAAAGGCATTCTTCTATAATAAACTGGTCAGTGGTTTTGCCATGATCCCATATCCTTGCACAAATCGACAATAATACCTTGCAAGACCCAAAAATCCTCGCAGCTCTTTCACACACTTTGGTATAGGCCAGTTGACAACGCTCTGAACTTTAGAAGGGTCCATCCTTACCCCTTGTTGAGATATTAAGTGCCCCAAATATTCTACTTCTTCTTGAGCAAAAGAACATTTGGACAGTTTCACATATAACTGATGATTTTTCAGAACTTGTAATACTTCAAACACATGCTGAACATGCTGCTCCATATTGGGGCTGTAGATAAGAATATCGTCAAAAAAAACCAAGGCGAATTTGCGGAGGAATGGATGAAAAATCTTATTCATAAGAGCTTGAAATGTGGATGGGGCATTGGTCAGGCCGAATGGCATAACCAAGAACTTGAAATGGCCGTGATGTGTTTGAAACGCTGTTTTATGAACATCCTGCGCTTTCACTTGAATCTAATGATACCCAGCTCTGAGATCAAACTTCGTATAAAATTTGGCTCCAAACAGTTCATCCAACAACTTTTCGATGTTCGGAATAGGGTAACGATCCTTGATGGTGAGCTCATTCAGGTGGCGATAATCTACACATAAGCGCCATGTTTCATTCTTCTTTTTCACAAGGATCACTGGTGAAGCGAACGAACTGGTACTGTGCTGAATCATGCCTGCCTGTAACATCACAGAGACATGCTTTTCTGTCTCAGTTTTCTGTGAATGCGGATAGTGGTATGGCCTCATTTTGAATGGTTGAGCATCAGACTTAAGGACTATCCCATGGTCAATGTCACGAAAGGGAGGAAGTGCAGTGGGCGTAGCAAACACCTCTTCAAACTGATTCACAAGTTGTTGCATAGCATCCGGCATCACAGGGGAAGTACTGTCTTCAGCGGCAAATAGCTGGGATGCCTTAACTGTATCAGAATCCAACTTCTCTACCCACATATTATGCAATCTCATTCATTTTGCCGCATCAAAAGCCTGTAACTCCTTTGCCCTAATTAATCTCAGGCTATCCTGTGGTAGTTCTCCCTGAAGAATCCAGTCCTCTCTAGTTCTGTGGCCCTGTTTGGCAAGTTTCTCAAAACCATGTTTTGAGAAAAGTTTGAATTTTATAATAATTTTTCATCATTTTCAATACACCTTTTTACATTTTTCAATACACCTTTTTACATTCCCAATACAATTTTAATATTATAAAATCAAAATAAATCTCAAAACCATGTTTTGAAAATCATACCGGCGACTTGTGAGCCAATCTACACCTAGAATCATATCCCAGCTCCCTAGTTCTATCACCCGCATATTAAATTAGAAGCCATAATCATGCACAGTCCAAGTTACTCACATACAATCATTATGAATTTGAGACCCATTCGCCACCGTAACCGCAAAAGGTGTACATCTAACGCAATGTAAATTCAACTCTCTCACCAGATTACTACTAATATACGAGTCAGTACTTCCAGTGTCTAGCAAAATGGAAATGGATTGGTTTCGGATGGTACCTCTAATGGTGATGCACATCCGATGATTGTGATCGGACAAGGCGTTGAGGGATAATTCCCAATCCTTTCCCGCCTCTGGCTTGGTATTCTCCTCCATCGGTTCCGCCGTGTCTAGCCCCTGAATATCGTCTTCACACAAAATAAAATTCGTCTCCTTCATTTTGCACTGGTGTCCCAGGGTGAATTTGTCCCCGCAACGGCAGCACAAGTTATTGTTGCGTCTATACTGAATTTCTTGAGGCGATACCCGTTTGAATTGCCCGCTATTGCCGTCATTGGGGATCACTGGAAGTCGGTAGGGTGGTTTGGTGATTGTTTTATTGTAGGTATTGGTACTGGCCGTTGGCATTGCAGTTTTGGCGTTCCCATTGCTATATCCGTCCTCTGCCTTATTTCCCCCTTGCCTCTCTGTCCAATTCTTGGTGAAATACTCGGGTCTCCTCTGACTTTCAATGACCTATTCCTGGAGTTTTGCAAGCTTGTAAGCTTCTCTCAAGTTTTTTGGTTGCAGCATTTTCACTGTAGCCTTAATATCCTCCCTCAATCCGCTTAGAAAACTGGAAAGAAAATACGATTCTGTAAGAACTGGATTTTTTCCCCACATCACCGATTTGAGTTCTTCGAATTTTTCCTGGTACTGCTCCACTGCTCCTGTTTGTAGGAGTTTGTTAAACTCTTCTACTTCGTCTTGAATCAACTCCTCCCCAGAACGTTCCAACAATTCTTCTTTAAATTCAGTCCACGAGACCTCCCCTCGAACCTTCTTGAGCCCGTCATACCATAGATCGATTTTTTCATCCAAATACAGTTCAGCCAACTCCATTTTGCCCAAATCTGGAATTTGAAATAGAGCGAAGAATTTCTCGCATCTTCGAATCCATTCCTTCTGTCGATCTCCAGTGAAGTGCGTTAGTTCCACTTTAGGTTGCCCTAACATGACTGCTCTGCTCATTTTCTCGCACCACCCGCCAGAGTTCTCACCCTCCGTTGCTCTCCGACCATTAGTAACCGGATTATTCAATAAGGGCCTTTTGCCGTTTTCACTTCCCAAATGTCCGGGGGTATGGTGGAATACCTGCATTAGCTGTGCGATTGCTGTATTCAATTCCCCTCTGTATTCATTGAATCTTGCATCCATCTTCACATCTTGGACAGTGCTATTTCGTTCGATCTGTTCCCTCAATTCATCGGCAACTTCTTGAATCTGCAGCTCCAATTTCTTAAGTGCTTCTTCTTGAGTGCACAACCGCGTTGACTCCGCCATTGTCGAAGAGGATTAATTTCTCTGATACCAATTGTCAGAACTCTTAGTAGAGTTCTGAAGAAATGTAGAATTAAGATGAGAAAAGAAAAGAAAATATAAGAAGGTGAGGTTGTATTGAGATGAAAGAATGAGAGTCAAATTACAAAATTCTAGAATAATCCTTTCTTCCCCCTATTCTACCCTTTTTATGCTCCTCTATAATCGACATGCTATCTACACGGTTTCAATAGTACACGTCATCACATCTGCCACGTCATCCTCTCGTTTCCCTCCGTCTTGGGGCCTGTTCTTCTGCTGTGCCTCAGACTTGGGTTTAGCAGGTTTTTGGGTCTGAGTCCAAAAAATATCTGAAATTGGGCTCAGTCCAATGTTTCTTTTCGGTTACTCCCTGGTCTTAGAACACAAACCACACCCGCGACTATTGAATCGGTTCCCTCAAACCTTCGTGGTTCAGCGTTTAGCTCAATCTCCGGTCTGTACACATCGGCCTCTTCTCTTTCGTTTCCTCCCCAATCCTTCCCGGGTTATCGGCGACCGCGATATGGAGTCGAAGTTTCTGCGGCCGGTGACGTCGATCCGTGTTCCTCTCCGCTAAACAGTCGGTGAATCGTGTCCCCTGGTCTGAAGCTTTTCATCCCAATTTAGGGGTCTAGGGTTCAGGGAGAAATTGGAACACACAAATTTGTGGCAACCGATTGCTTGTGCTGTAGAGAAGGAGTTATGGCCAAGCCAATTTCCTCTTGAATCGGTCAACTTCACAAAGGCAGGTGAAGTCGGTTGTTTTTGAAGACGCACAGCTCTGCAATTGAACCGGAGGAGCACGGTGACATTGTCAGCCACGGTCACCAAATTGCCAACCTTGTCCTCTTAAAAGGTAATTCAAGCGAAACCTATGAAAAATAGTTCCGCACAATTGGTGACATTTTTTTGACAACTTACGCTCCAATTTCTTGTGGTGAATTCTCTGTCGGTTGAGGGTAGCTTCATACATATTTCTGGTCCTGTTTTTATTTTCGGTTGTGTTGTGAAAAAAGGAATGCCTCTGCTGCCTATGTTCTTTCCATCACAGAGATTATTAGGAATAAATTCTTTGAATTCATGCATTGAAGGAGTAACCAGATTGTGTGCTGAAAAAAATTGCGCTGAACACAGATCTTCGGATTTCTGCAATACACGCTGCATCAATTGTGTTAGTTGATTCATTTCGGTTGTGTTTTTCACCTATGAATTCCTCTGCTGCTTTCAGTTATTTCCATCATGGCAATTGTTACCTGTTGTTTTCTTTGAAATCCTGCATGGTTGGGAAAAAAATTTGTGTGCTGAAAAAAATTAGTTTGACCACACAGCTACGGTCGGAGCCACAGACGCTGCGTATATGTTTCTGTTGCTTCGTTTCGGTTGTGTTCTGAATTTCGCAGAGCCTCTACTGCCTATTATAATTCCATCATGGCAATTCCTTTTATTATTTTTTTCTATGACATGTTGCATGGTTGGGTAAGCAGATTGTGATGGAAAATCTGTTCAGCAATTGTACACACAGCTTCGGTAACTGTTTGTCACGCTGCATCAATAATTATGATGCTTCATTTCGGTTGTTATTTATGAATTGCGCAATTCCTCTTTGGGGTTCTTATATCTCCATCATGGCAATTTGTAGCTGTTGTTTTCTTTGAAAGCATGCATGGTTGGGAAAAAAAATTGAAAACTGAAAATTTGAAAGCTGAACACACAGGTTCGGTAAATTCCTCACAGGCTGCATCTATTATTCTCATGCTTCATTTCGGTTACTATCTAAATTTCGCAGTTCCTCTTTGTGGTTCTTATATCTCCATCATGGCACTTAGTAGCTGTTGTTTTCTATGAAAGCATGCATGGTTGGGAAAGAAAATTGAAAACTGAAAATTTTTCGGCTGAACACAAAGGTTCGGTCGGAGCCACACAAGCTGCATCTATTATTCTCATGCTTCTTTTCGGTTCTGTTCTGAAATTCGCAATGCCTCTACTGACTATCATATTTGCATCATGGCTATTATGAGAATTACATTCTTTTACAGCATGCATGGTAGGGAAAGCCGATTTAGGAAAAACCTTGAGCTGAACACACAGCTTCGGTAATATCTACCCAGGCTGCATCAATTATTATGTTGCTTATTATGTTGCTTTCACAATCTAGCTTCCAGCTGTTGTGCTTCGTACTATGTTGTTAGCTTCTATCTCATTGTTTGATTGTGTTGAGCAATAATATTGGATTACTTCTCGTGGTTTGTTTTTCACTTTTTCTGCATCATTTACTTTGCTTTGTAATAAGTCATTTAAGGACCAATGGTTTGTATCCAACCATATAGTTTGGTTTTTAGTATTCGTATCTACTCTTTGTCAAGCTTCTATTGCACTTTGAAATAGGCCACTAACTAAACGTTCCTTTATGCAAGGTGATTGTCTGTTTCATACCATGCAACCGATACTCACCATAACACGGAATGAGAGGACCTCATCGTCATAAGTACAAGGGTATGATATTCTTTGCAAAACTCATCATCTTCAGGCCCCTACACGCTTCTTATTCTGCCCCTCTTATTATGTATTTAGACTGATTATATCACTTACTTTAATTAGGTGGTTTATCAAGGAGTTCTAGCACATTATTCTCTGTGACGGACAGCAACGATATACCATTGTGCAAACGCGATTTGAGAACTACAAAGGTTTTACCCTTGAACCCTATGGTGTGCTTCAAAATATGACTGTATTGTTTGTGCTTGTATCACCTACATAAACCTTATGCTTTAAGTTTCCTACATGCTATTTGCGGAACACCTTTGATGTTTTAAGTTTTATATTTACGTAGTTGTTGCTACTTAATTATAGATCGCAGAAATCATCATTAAGCCTTTTAATGCATTCTTGTACTTTCTCCACAATTGTGTTACAAACATATCTGTGGTTTGTTTAATCTACGCGATGGACATTATGCGTATGTGCGTCAAATTGGTTTTAGTATTCATGTTTTAATTTTATGTGCGTAAGAGAATGTAAGGGAGTTCCAAGAATACGAATAAGAAGGCGCAATGGCCAGAATTTGTTGAGCGGGCACTATTGGATATAATCCGCAAGGATAATACAGCTGCCGGTCGGAAGAGGTGTTCCTTTAGTGAAACCCGTCTAAAATCTATAGCTAATGAGCTAAATGCTGCTACTGGGATGGATTTGACTGGTTCCAAAGTCAATAACAAGATATTAGGGTGGAAAAAGAAGTATAGAGTGTGGAAGAAATTGCTGCTTAACCAGTCCGGTTTGGGGTTCAGCGCAGGTTTTGACAAAGGATCTGGGATGTTCCTGGTTGATGACTGGAATGAGCTTGAGAAAGTGAGTATCATACTATCATAATTACTGCTTGGTTGCTATTTTTGGAATCTACATGCGTGTTCGATATATTACTTGATAGTATGCAAAATATGTTGGTAAAATAGCCTTCCTAAACATGCTTTGGTATTCTCTCAGATAGTTCCCGGGGCTAAGAGGGAAGCTAAGAACAAAACATTTCCATACTATGCTGAACTTGATGAACTGTTTTCAGTCGAAACGGCTGATGAAAATATAGCAATTAGCTCAAATCATATGACACCGAGAACGACAACAACTCAGAGCTTCTGGGATTCTGAAGATGATTCGCAATTGGGTAATGGTTCTGATGAAGTTGAGAGTCCGCAGCCAAGGGAGAAAAGCAAAGGAAAGCGGCCTGCCAAGGAAAGAAGAGGTTCTGCTTCAAAATCCAACAAATCCCATTCCGGAGCTAGTCCTAATGACATGCAATCTTGCATTGAGGCATTCAACAGGTCCATGGAGGCACAGCGTATCCACACCGTTGCCACAACACCGGTTAACCCTGTTGACATTGCTAAAGCGCTGAACGGTTTGCGGTTAGATTCTTCGACATATGCAAAAGCTAGTAAGGGATTGGGGAAGGACCAATTTATGGCAGCTATTTTCTTAGTTTCTGAAGAAGATCAACAGCGAGCAATCGTTGATGAAATCCTGAAAGGATGACGTAATGGTTTCTATCAAAGAGGTTGAGTTGAGAACTGTTGTGGGACTGTAAACATTTTCCAAAAGTCTCACAAAAAGCATGAACGGTTCAATTTTTCATACTTTGATTGTGCTCCCCCTTCATCTTTCTGTATGGTTCTTATGTACTGATTCATCCTATTTGACAATTTGTTCTTCATTTGGAGCTATTTTCAATGTACGGCAGCAGATTATTAATAGTTCTAATCACTTGAAGCGTTGGACAGTAGTTTATTTGCATGAGATACATATTGTATGGATTTTATGTTCCTTGAATTGTATGGAATTTTTTTATGATAATATCGTTGAATTCCTTGCAAATTCTGATACGTATGTCTTGTATAGGACGTATCTATTGTATAGGATATGTTCATGGTTGTCCAATTGTATGGGTATTGGATTATATGTTGAAAGGTGCTTGTTTCATTTCGCAATCCTATGTTAATATCTGATATATCTAGTCGTGCGGTTGTTAATTAGTGAAAATAACATTATTTCATTTTGTGATACAGTCACAGCATGTCAGATGATGAAATGAATTCAGCTGATGACTCCACAAACGCAGCAAATGATGATAATGGGAATGGGGGAGAAGGCAGCAGTACGGGTGCATCAAATTGGAATAACAATGCCTCATTCTACCAACTCATGTTACTGAAGGAGATGAGCAGATTGCAAAGTCTTCAACCTCCAGAAAGATTGATTCAGCATGACTGCCCCTTATCCAGTAAGGATTACACCATGTGGATGTTAAGCTCGCGGCATCCCATGAACCTTTATGAGCAGACGCGCTTAACACGTCCTACTTTTAACGCCCTGCTAGAGCAACTACATTCAGAAGGATTTTATGAAAAAAAGGAGAAGGGGGTTTCAAGGAAAGAAACACTTCTTATGTTTCTGATGTGCATGGCAAGAGATAAACGCCTCCGTGATCTAACTGATAGATTTCAGCATTCCACCTCGACATGTCATCGTGTGATCAAGGATGTGCGGGAGGCTATTTGCAAAATGAGTCCCCATGTCATTGTACCACGCAATCAACACCTTGTTCATCCACGGATTCGAGCACGGCGACATCTATTCCCGTATTTCAAGGTACGTCGTGGTATATTTAAATTAGTGAAATTGGTTTTCATTAATAATGCTGCGCATCGTATTTTTTTTCATTATTAAACGGCAATAGGAAGTAGATTGCGTATATTTGAGGATAAGACATGCAATTATCTTTGTTATTTTATAAATAATACCAAATGGAGTCTCATAAAATGGTTTTGTTCACTCGTAGGGGTGTGTGGGAGCAATAGATGGGACGCATGTAGAGGCTTGGGCTAGAAGTGAAGTACAGGTACAATATAGAAATCGCAAGGGTCAAGTATCGCAGAATGTTTTAGCTGTTGTTGACCACGATATGCGGTTTGTTTTTGTGTTGGCTGGATTTGGGGGCAGTGCACATGATGCAACGGTTTTGCAATCGGCAATTGATACCCCCCTTCATGCTTTTCCAATGCCTTCTCAAGGTAAATATTATGCTGTTGATTCAGCATACAAACATATGCCAGGGTTCCTAGCCCGGTTCCGTGGGGTGGAATACCATATTAGTATTTTTCGGCAACGGGGCGGACATTATAACTCATTGAAGGAGTTATTCAGTCACAGGCATGCCCAAGTGCGGAATGTAGTGGAGAGAACATTCGGAGTGTTGAAGAGTAGATTTCACTTTCTTTCTGGTCCGATGTTTAGCTATGAGCCAAGATCACAAGCTCAGTTTGTGGTGGCATGTTCTGTTATAAATAATTTGATAAAGGATAACAATTCAGCGAACGCGATATTTGAAGAGTTTGCTGAAAACTATGAAGATAATGAGAATGTAGTGGCTCATGATCAAACGGGTTGGAATGAACCGGAGGAGGTTAATCAATCACAGGCTGGAATCGATCAGATGTCGGCACTGCGAATGGATATTGTGCAGCAATTGGCAGAGAGTTTTACAATGTAGTGTATCTACTATAATATAAATGATGTAGGCTTTGGACGAGAATTTTTTTATGGATTTCTGCAATCTGTGACGATTATTAGCGTGTTTGTACTGTTGTTAACTGTCCGGTAAATTTAGTTTGTTATTTATGGTAATTTTGAGTTAAGTTGAACGTTTTTAGGTTGTCAAAAATATGGGAAAATTGTGTGACTGTGCACAATGAATATTTCCATCACAACCAATTTAATATGGGCTACGCACGACTATTATACCGTGACAGATGATTCTATATATATTTTTTAATATAATTGGTAAAAAAATCAACCGATTGGTTGTGCATATGTTTTTTTATAAAATAATTGAACGCAAGTTTTAGGGGTGTTGTGAATATAAGGGTTCTTAAAAATGGAAAAGGACATTTTGGAAAAATTTGTGCTGAGAACTATGTTCTTCTGCTGGGTCTGAGAACTGGGGTACAAACCAGTTCTCAGAACTGTGTTTCTTAAAAATGGGCTAAACCCAGTTTAGCTGAGAACATGTTCTGAAACCCGTTCTCGGAACTACCTAAAGAACAGGCCTCAAGTCTCAAATTTGATTGGACTTGGGCTTTAATATATTTATGGTTCAGCTGGGCTTAACCCCAGCCCAGCAAAGCAAGTAATTCAATCCGAGTAAAGATATCTCAGTTTATGAAATTTGGTACTATTCATAGGCCTTCGTTTGGACAGGTAGAACCTTGTTTATAATTTTTTTGGAACTCTTCTTTCTTTTTACTTCTTAAAATCTGTGCTTATTGTGGAAAAACGCTCCAAATGCCTTGTGAGAATGGACAAACAGGGTCTCAGCATGAAAACAGGGTTCACTTTATAATGTAATCCTCAAACATATTAGAGAAGGCAAGAAAAATCAATCTAGCAAAATTGCTCTTTCGGTTAAATAAGGTTAACTTTCAAGACAACCTCAGGATTTGGTAAAAAATCAAAACAAACCCAAAATTTTTTAGAATATCAAGTGAATTCTTGGATCGGCTAACCTCATGAGTTTGTACAATGGCAAAAACGTCTTTAAGATTCAAACAGAAATCCCCCTCGAGAGCACTTTGCCGCTTGGCGTGCGGGAAAGGGAATGGGAATGGGGGCATCTCATATCCAGAAATCGATGAATTTCTCATTAAAGAAATCTTAGATTACCTTTTAGAGAAAATAATAGTTGAAATTATTAGATTCCTATGCTTATTAAGCATATGAATTTTAATACTAGGGATCAGATGTCCATTCACTCCAATCCCAAGCACGCGGGCCAGGCGCACCCCTTGGGTATTTCATAGTAAAAACCTCCTTTGATAACTTAGAAGGAGTGTGAATAGATTGGCAATGACTCATAAACTTTTTCAAATGTTTTTAATGTATGGTGTGTGTGATATGATTTAACAGATTAAAATAAATGATGTGGAGACTAATTATATGATTTTGCTGATGGCAATCCAAAGAGGGAACGGTCCTTAGCGGTCGGCCTCCACTTTGGCTAGAATCTTTGCATTACGACATACTTATGGGTCCATTACACACATTTATCGCGAAGGCAATGCTGTGTCAGATAGTTTGGCTCAAACTTCCAGCTTAAGTGGTCTCACAGAGTTCTTTGTTCACTCCACTCTCCCTCGGAGGGTGAGAGTGCTGGTTGTGTTTGATGCTAAAGGCTTCCCCTATCTACGGGAATAAGAGTTTTTGAATTGTATTTTATACTTGTTTTGTTTGCATATACATTCTTCCATTTTTGTATCTCTAAGGTAAGGCGCATTACGTCCCCCTTAGAACATTCTTTGGCATTTTGCCTTTGATTTTTAATAAAAGGTCCCAAGCCCCCCAGCCAATTAATCGGCTGTTATCCCAAAAAAAAAAAAGATTAAAATAAATGAAAATAACACTACAATTCATAGTGGTTCAAAATTCTTCCTTAAAAATTAGAACTCCTAAGTAACTATCATTTATAGCTTTTCATATTTTCTCAAAAAATTAGAAAACGAAACATTCAAACCATGGTATCAAAAAATAATAATAAAATTCAAACCCCACAATATATTTTATCATAGTTTAACAAAACTCCTTTTTTTATTATTTTTTACGGGTAAAACTTATTGAGACCCCTCCAAATTTTAGAAAGTGTCAATCACACCTTTTATGTTTGATTAAAGTTTAATGGAAGCCTTTATCTAACATTTTTGTTTAGTTTTCCATTAAAAATGAATAATATGGCAATATTGCTCTTATTCTCAAATTTTAAAATTTGTATCTCTCCTTTCAAAATTGAACGTAACCTTTTAAAAGTAAAATAAAGAATGAAATTTAGTATAATTTAATTGTCTAAATAAAGAAGAAAAATTTAGAATGATTAAATATTTGATTCGATCCAAAACTATCTTCATTACTGACCCATTATAAAAGTTTACAAACTTCACAATTCTTATTAAGCTTGATCATATGAGAAAGATTTTGCAAACGAGCCTTTCTTTATTATTGACTCATTAAGGGTTTTCAAAAAAAAAAAAAAAAAACTCATTAAGAAAGTTTGAACTACCGCTAACAACATTGAAAATAATAAACAAAAGAGTACCTAAATTTATAAGAATATATTAGATATAGTATTATGCTAAAAGAAAAAATATATTATGCTAAAAGAGCGCCTAAAGGAGTATGAGTTTAACCCTATTTTCTTTGAGTAATGTTTGACTTAACAATAAATTTAACAATTTATTCGAAGCATGGCATGTATTCACTGGTTAGAATTTTATAAAATAATTATTAATATCACATAATTGGTCAATGAATGCATGCCACATGAGTTACTATGAAAATTTTGTTAAAATTTATTGTTAAGTCTATCATTACTCATCTTTTTATACACTATTTAAATATAGAAAATGATATGCAAAGTGAAAAAAATTGAGGGAATTTTTTCAGTGACTGACGTGACCAATCAATCGTCTCAAATAAATTTGCCAACTAGACATCACTATATTTAAAACAACAAGTGAAGATTGTGGAGTGGTCCATGCCACGCACTATAATTTTTCCTTAGTTTTTCTGCACTCTCCTCTATCACCGCTCTTTAAATATTTAATGCATATTTTATATTTTAATATAATTGTTCATATTTTTAATATTTTCTCTGAAATCATATAATATTTTAAAATTAATCTAGACTAAAGTTGAAACTATCAGTATTTGTAAGTTTCCGTTATTAA
The DNA here is from genome assembly GCA_016801395.1 of Leptodermis oblonga. Taxonomy (NCBI): domain Eukaryota; kingdom Viridiplantae; phylum Streptophyta; class Magnoliopsida; order Gentianales; family Rubiaceae; genus Leptodermis; species Leptodermis oblonga. The sequence continues at coordinate 38,539 of VMRK01000434.1, forward strand.
AAAGAAAAAAAAAAAAAGTAGTATTTGTAAGTTTCATATGTTGATTGATCGGATGCATTTAATGTGATTGCACCATAAAACAGTCCCAAGAACTCACGAAAAGTCGGGTTTTCCTGATTGCTTCTTTTTTTGGTTTATTTGTTTTATTATCAATTACCAATTTTTGTGGCCAGACGATAAATGCAGGTTACTGTCTACATTAACAACAACAAAATGAACAGCCACTAAAAATAAAAAATAAAAAATACTCCATAAATTAGAAGTGACGGGGTGAAGGACCAGCCACCAATATTTTCACAAAATCTTTTCTTGCCTTCAGATTTGTACTCTCTCTATCGTGATAAGGGAAATAATATTTTCAAATGCACAAATAGTTATACAATTGAATTTATTTGCGAGAATACTGTATTTTATGGCATAAATGATAAAAATATATGTTCAAATCTGAATATTGAATGCTAAAACATAACTTTAAATTTGAAGTAAGTTTTAAAGTAAACTTTTGTCAGAACGGTAAGGACTACTCCTCTGTGATGGTGTGTTAATGTGTGATATATAGATCCTCGGTGATGTGGTTCCCAATGTTGTGTGCAAGTCCTCGTTCTCGACGTAGCGTATCATGGTGTGTGCAAATGTAAGTTCTCGACGTGTTATATTGTGGTGTGCAAGTGCAAGTTTTTTGATAGTGAGAGTATATAATGCCCAAAGTGGGTTGTATAATATAGGTGCTCCAAAAGTGGATAAAATGTTATCAAAACAAAAACACAAGTGTTAATAGTGTCTGGACGAATTCTAACACTTTTAAAATAAATAAAAAATTAAATAACTTATATATGAGTGGTAAAATTAAATTTGAATTTCTAAATTAAAATATTTAATCATTTGATAGATATTTATGTGGACAATTAACTTAGACACGTCTGCTTGTATTATTGGGCCTGGCCTGGCTTAAGTCCAAAGTAGTGTATATATATATATATATATATATACTAGGCATTTCTTGCTGTATATATTAAGGAGACAGCACCCATCTGATTCTCCTTCATACAAAATCAAAAGAAATGTGGATTTATATAGAGAAATTGTTGTGTGGAGAAATCAATATGTAGACATAAGCTCAGAGACAGATTCTGTGCCATTCCACTTGAAGGCTTTGGGTTCAAAGCTATGTGACGAGCTATTGAACCCGATCAGACAGACTTATACAAACTTCTATAACCAAAAAATAGTTGAGATGGAAAGACTTCCCAATAAGACATAGGTTTTTGCAAGCGACAGGAGAAGTCCCAGTATATAGATTTTTGCAAAAAATAGTTATTGCTCCTTGTACATCTGAATGTCAACAGTAGAAGTCCCATGCATGACCCCATAAAATATCCTATGAAATCATCCTACCCATAATGCTTTGATCTCATGATCTGAAAAATAACAAACAAAAACCATAAATCTCCCTCAACTGGATATAAGGAGCAATACAGGGAGGTGGAAAATAAATGAATAAATCTGCACAATACCATAGTGGATGAAGTTGTGGCACTTATTTGAAACCAATCAGAGCCAACACAAAATTCTTTACATTTTTCATTTGCCCAGTATATGCTTGCTAGCATGATCACCGAGATGTCAACTGTAAAAACATTTAAACAACATCATCAACTGAAAAAATGGGTCAACCAACCTTCCAAGTTAATGACTAATATTAGTTAACCCAATGTCATCCAGAAGAAAAGAGAGGAATTTCAAAAATATAAGAATGGAAATATTGAACTCATGGATTTCATCCTGCCATTTATTGAAGGCGACACTATAATTTTATGGACACCTCTAATTTCTTGGTGTTAGTTGAATCTAAAATCAAGATACTTCTGTTACATAAGTACTGCATTTCAGTGCTTTCAAGAAATGTTCTGTATGGAATTCAAATTTGGTTGAACCCTTTTTGGTTAAAATTCTGATAAATTTTCCCAGCTATTTCCCAAAACTGGCACCCCACAATAGAAAACTCCAGTATGGAGCTTTCTCATTAATGAATATACATAATTGAAAGACTAATCCAGTTTTCGATGTCTCATTTCTCAAACGATCAGAAGAAAAGCTACACTTCTTAGGCATGATAAAAAGTTATTTTCCTTTTTCCTTTTATTCTTTTAAATTTGTTTTCATTACCCTGTAGAGTATTAATTTATAACAAAAGCTGAAATTCGAGTCGATTTCTAAATTGCAAAGTACATCTATATTTTTTATAGTAAATTTTCATGTCATTTTAATCTTTCGAATGTAAGAGGGAGTCTCATGAAAGTAACTTAAACTTCAAAGTATATATTCCCTTTTCATATTAAGTTTTGCTGTGGCCTTAATTTTGGAATGTAAGTAAGAGTTCAAGTGAAAATTTCAAAGAGGAGAATAAACTTAAACTTGAGCACAATATACCTCGTAACTTTCTTTCATAGGAATATCATGCCTAAGAAAACATATACACTCACAATAGAGACTATAAAACAGTTTTAGCTCAAGTAATCTGTAGTTTCTAAGATTTCTTTCACAGGAATATGATTCCTAGTTAATATATACACTATATTAAAAAACATATCACCGCAACTCAGAAAGAGGGAGAAAAAATCTCTCACGTTGGCAAACATATTATTCACACCTTCCAAGATAGTGAAGATATCAAGCACCAAAATCAATAAAAAGAGTCTCCTGCAATCTGAAAACCAAGGTCGAGAAAAAGGCAGTGCGGAGAGCCAAACAAAGAAAAAGTAATTTGGGGCCAGAACCTTAAAGGCTAGAACCAAAAACAAATAAAACTTGGACTACTTAGTTAAAGGTAAAAGAATCTGCAGCAATGACCAAGAAAAATCAGTTAGTTGTAAAACCATCTAATGAATTAGGTAACTACAGTTAACACGCCACAAAAGAAAAAATCTTATGGAACTGGTTAAGCTTTCCATCAAACAACTTTCTATTCATAAGAAAGCTTAGTTTTTCTTCCAATGAGCAAACCATGCATAGTGGTTGGACAACTCATATGACACCAATAAAATTATCAAAATAAAGAATGAAAACTCAAATACTAATATAAAAACAAAATGGATATAAAGAACAATACTTTAAAAGCAGATCTAACCTCCAAATACTCTGGAGCTCTATAAATGTAGAAGCATCTGTGAAAGAACTGATTTTCCTCGAGGAGCTTATCTTCATCTACTCATCTTCCAGCTTCTCTAGATTTTTTAGTCAACTACCATTCAAGTGTCTGCAATAAGAAGGTATGTCAGTCTCTTTTCAATGAACTGAAAGAAAAAAGCAGCAGCAAAAACCTACAGCAGACCCAAGTAAAGCATTATATTGAATCGAAACAGCAGAACCTACAGAAGAGCTCTCAAGTCCGATGGATAAGTAAGGTTGAAAATTAATTAGAGAATCAAATGAGAACCATTGAGTAAGAAAACGTACAGAACATAACATGTAGCTCTACACACTCGAAATATGGAAGAAAGAACCATAATTACAGTAACCAAGTCTTCGAAATTAAGTTATTAACCATATTTTGGCTGATAAAGAATGAAAAATGGAAGTTTTTTATTAGAAAATAAACGGAAGTTAAATAATAAATGTTAAAGACATAAATGCAACAAATAGATAAGATATTCTGAGGCTGGGCTAGCAGCCTAAAAAAGCTGTCACCATCAGAAGAGAAGCTAATATTTAGATAATAAGTTAAAAGGCCAAGGTGAAGTAAACATACTGGTTAACAATGGTAGAACCTCGTTTCCATGCACTTCCTAATGCTCGCCAAACTCCTGAAGAACAATTTTCCACTTGGTAGTCAAGAACCTTTCAATCCTGCAATAAATTGAATTCTAAAATGTGAGAGCAGTTGCTATTTACCAACAGCCAAAATTCAATCAAACATGTACCCGTTTACTGAACAAAGGTGAATGAACAAGAAGGTAAAATTTTCAACTTAGACACCACTTGCGTGGCCAAAGGGAGATCTTCGCTGGCATTCTCAAAGTTTTCAAGAGCTGCCTTTCTGCACTTTTTATTTTCATCTTCATTTTGTGCTTCAACTGCAGATGCTTCAGCATCATCTTCATTTTCAATCCAGAGAACATACCACCATGTGCACATCACTTAAAAAATCCTGAAAATTCACTGTCAACACATTACCCTTAATTACAAAGCCAAATAACTCACTGTACATAATAAAGTCCAAATCATTCAAGATATTCCTTTTACACGAGTGATTCAACCAAAGTTCCAAAAGTCCAATTAGACACTTTGACAACGACAAAGAACTACATTTAAAGGCAAGGACTTTCATGGTCAATTACTTCAAATTGTCATAGCATAAAAATATATGCATACATCCATACATATGAATCCCGCACATGCATTCATTAAAACGATATAGAGAATGGTAAATGAATTGATGAAATCGTGTCTTTGTTAGTATCACCCCAGGAACTGCTTGAACATAGATCTTTCTTACTTTTCGAAAGAATAGTCCATGTTAGCTCAGAATAAAATCATTCAGAATAAGTGTTTTTTAAGTGTAAGCCAAACAGCAACAAAAAAATAAAATGGAAGACAGAAAATCCATTTGATAGAAAGTACACCTATTACGTGTTCAGATCTTTCACAATGACATTCAAAATCTTTGACAATAATAAATGACAACTTTAATTTAATGAGTGAGGTAATAGAAGAAAACCAAGCATGACATGAAATTCAGAATACCAGACAGAAATTATGTTCAAGAGCAAGGGCAGCCACCATATTTCTTGAAAAGATATGCATTTGAAAGTGAATATAGATAAATATTTGTACAAAGTCTAAGAATGTACCAATAGAACGGTCACCTGACAATCAAAATAGAAGCACAAGAGAACTGGATAGTGTTGGGGGCACCAAATTTTTTGAAATCTCTCTGTAGCAAAACAAATAGTATCCAGCAATCCTGGAATTGAGTACATTAAAACATAAGCCAAAAGGCTCTCAAGAGAGTAAGCAAAAATAATAATAATTCTGAAAGAGACCAGAAAATGTGGAAAATACCTCCAACCATAACGAAACTATAGAAGGAAGAGCAATGAGTCTTCTGGCTTACTGCGATGGTAAGAAAAAACCCACCAAACGGAATGCATCATGGAGAAAGCATTAAAAATGTAAGTATTTTTTTTAATCAAATTTTCAATTAAAGTGAATAACATGGAAGAAATTGAGGAGGCGCTCACTCTCAGACTCTAAGAAATAAAGAGTTGTGAAGACAGAGCCGAAGCAAAGCAAAACCTAGAATAAAACACAACACCACGAATTTCAACATCCAAAAGCATCAATTAACAGCATGCAATAACCAAGAAAAAAAGATCATAAACCCAAAAAAGGAAAGCAGGAGTAGAAAATTAAATCTCCTCTGCACAAACCTTAGACGGAAAAAGAAGTTGAAAAGACTCAACCGAAGCAAGCATAACCTGCAATAGAACAATCGCATAAACTTCGAATTAAACTTCAAACCCAGAAGAAAATCAAACAAAATGTTAGTAATATCAAACATATTCAAGAGAAAAAAAAAATTTTAAGGCAACCCGAAAACGTGGAAAAATTTGCACCTTAAACCACGGAAATGAAAGTATAGAAGGAAGATCAATGACTCTTCCTGCGATGAACAAAAAACCCACCAAAAAAAAAGAGTCATGAGAAAGGATAAAGCAAAAACGTATTTTATTAAATCTAATTTCAATTAAAGTAAATTGCATTGAAGAAATTGAGGACGGGGGTCACTCTGAGCCTGTCGAAAATTTTAACGCTGAATCTTCATTTCATCAGCGAGTAACTTCTCCTTTTCCATCTCCTGGTTTCTCTTTCTCCCTTGGCGGCGGTCATGCTTCTCAGCCTGCGGGGTTCAGATATCGTTATTCAAAAATTGGTTTTAATTTTTTGGGGAAAAACGGAGAGGGAAGAAGTGGGTTTCATTTTGTGAGGGAAGAAGATTGCAACTGACGATGACGAATCTAAGAAAGGGAAGTGATTGTGAAGCTCAGAAGTGAGAAGAAAGAAAAGAGAAGGTACGATCCAAAGAAGAATGTGGAAAGGGACGCGTGGAGAAGAGAAGGAGAGTGGAGGAAGAGTTCGTGAAGAAGAATCTGGAGAGAGACGCGTGTCTCGGGTAGAACTTAGAAAAGAGACGCGTGTGTCTCTATGTAAAATGGGAAGTGAAAAATGCAGGAGAAACCAAAACTGAAGTAGTGGCCTGCTTTCTCTCATAAGGGTAAAATGGGAAATAAAAAAATAGACAACCACCAAAAATACTGTAGCTAAGAGATTGCCACTTTATATATAAGTAAGTATAGATATAGATATATATATATGCACACTATTTTTTATTTTACAAACATTATCTCTATCTTTAAAATTAATATGAGATGCATCAGAGAATATAATTTCTGAGGTTTCAAATACAATAAGAACTTTCAACTGTACAAAATTCTTTTATATTGAGCCTTGAGGTTTTTTTTTTTTTTTTGGGGTAAAATGATAAGTTTATTTTAAGGAAAAAAAAATAACTGATAGTTTAGGAATTGTATTATTACATGTCCATTTTATACTTTTACGAAATCTCGTGACATGGAGTAAATATATCTTGCCCTATTCTAATTTGAGGTGGAATGATGATTCAACATAATTGTAATTTTATATTCCATAGTTCTATATAAAGAATTACTATATTTTTAATATGGGTATTAAAATATATATCTCTTATATGAGATAAGGCTCATTCTCTTTGAGACTTAAATGAGAAAATTTGTTTTAGGAGATGAATATTTTCTTTTAAGGCTCATTCTCTTTGAGGCCTAAATGAGAAATTTTTGTTTTAGGAAATGAATATTTTTTTTTGAGAAATTTTTTTTTTGGGAATTTGTGCAAGTAAGAGAAGAAAAATTGTAATGATTATTTATTTGAATTTATGTGAGTGAATATTTAGAGAAAATTTTAAAAATTAAATTTTGAATAGCAGAAAATAATGTTATTTTTTTATGTAAAACTTTGAAAGGAAAAAGTGATGATTTTCTTAAAATAAATAATAAAAAAATAATATAGAGTAACATTAAAATACATTGAGGAAAGAAAAAAAAAGAAAAAAAAAAAGAAAGAGAAAGTAGATGGGGCCAATTGCCCCAACCATTACTTAAGCAAGCCTCCTTGTCAGACCGAATCTTGTGGTGGTGGACTAGGGGTGGTGTAGTAAGGGTGGTGGGAGTGATAGAGTTGCTATGCCACATCAGTGCCACATCAGCCATAAAAATTCACCCACTTTTATAAACCTACCCCCAGTAACAATAAACCCAGAAAAGCAACTTCATCACGGGTCCCACTAATAAATAACTCTATACACATTCATTTATACCTTTTTAATTATAATTTATCAACTATATTTAATTATTAATTTATTAAAATATTTAATTTCGTAAATTACATAATTCAATATTACCCAAGAAAAAAATTATATAATTAGTAAAATATTATATAAAGGACGTTACATTAAATAAATAAAAAGTTATGAAAGAAATACACTATTGCCGAAATAAAAAAAGCACATCAAACAAACACAATATTACATTAATAAAAAGAGTTATCTTGTACTAATTGCTTTCATAATGTGTCCAGATATGCTCAACCAAATCAGCCTGAAGTTGATGACGCGTATCCCTATTACGAAGCTCTTGAATACCTTGAAGATAGGTTTGAAACTCTTGAGTAGTACCCAAATGAATTGTTGTCGACGGAGACCCGTCTCCATCGGACCAATTGACAGCTTCATCTCCCTCGTGCTCAATAATCATGTTGTGCAAAATAATGCATGTATACATGATATTTGTTAATTCTTCCTTGTGATAAGGTCGTGCAGGACCTCTAACTATCCCCCAACGAGCTTGTAGGGCTCCAAATGCTCGTTCCACATCTTTTCTTGCTGCCTCTTGTCTCTCCTTGAATTTCTTCCACTTCTCATCCATAGGCAGCCCATTCCGGATAGATTCCATCGGTCAAATAGTATCCGTTGCTGTAGGTTATGCCGTTCACCGTGAAATTTACGTTTGGGGAATTACCTTGCAAGAAAGCGTTGAACAATGGTGATCCATGTAGAACGTTTATATCATTATTGGAGCCTGCGACACCAAAAAAAACATGCCATATCCACAAGTCCGCAGATGCAACTGCTTCAAGAATTATCGTCGGGACGCCGTAATCACCTCGCGTATATTGGCCTTTCCAAGCGACAGGGCAATTCCTCCACTCCCAGTGCATGCAGTCGAGGCTCCCCAGCATTCCAGGAAATCCATGTCTGTGCTCGTGCATTTGAATCAAGTGTTGAGTATCTGCAACATTTGGCTTTCTCAAGTACCGCTCTCCGAATATGTCGACGACGCATTGGCAAAAGTTGCGGAGACATTCCCTTGTAGTTCTCTCAGCCATCCGTAGGTACTCATCGAGTGAGTCAGCAATGGAAGAATAGGCCAATTGACGAATGGCTGCTGTGCACTTCTGAAGTGGTGATAACCCATTTCTTCCAGTTGCGTCGGGTTTCAATTTGAAATAATCGGAGTGATTTTCCAAGGCATCAACGATGCGAAGAAATAATTCCCTTTCCATTCGAAATCGACGGCGAAATATTTCACCATCATATGTGGGATTGTCGGAGAAGTAATCAGCCACAAGCTGCTCATGGCCGTTCTCACGTCTACGATTCACATATTTTCTCCGATTGCTTCTTGTTGAAGAACTTTCGGCTGCTCGACGCTCTTTCTTATCGAGTAGAGCAACCATCTCCCGCTCGATTTCATCGTCTTGTGCTGCTTCCTGTATGAAATTCTTCCACGCTTCCTTTAGTAGCTTGCTAGTCGAACGACCAAACATTTTTTTTGGAGATTTCAGAATTGGGAACTGAGACAATTGGATTTTCAGAATTAAGAGTTGTGCAATGTTTCACAAAATGGAGTACTATATATAGCCAAAGTTGAAACGGCTAATCGTGTAACGGCTAGTTTCCAACGGCTACTTCTGTAACGGCTATTTTCCAACGGCTATTTTACAACGGCTAGTTCTTAATATCTAGTTTACAACAGCTAAAATTACATAAGTCAAACTAAAATCAATAGTTGTAAAACATTTTAAATTTTAATTAAAACAGATTTTACATAATCACTAAAAAACTAAAAAATAAAATTACATAATTAAAAAATTGGATTTTTCTATTGTAAAAATTCATTTCCAAAAATTGATTGAAAAATTGTATGATTTGGATGAGGAGTAGAGAAATATTAGAATTGATAGGTATTTATAGAAAAACAAATAGTAAAAAAAAGAATTTAAAACAAATAAATTAAAAAGATCCAATGGAAGGCAAAAAAAAATGAAGGAAAAAATTGAATGAAAAAAACCTAAGCCTTTAACGGCTATTAAAAAAATAATAATAATAAATAAATATAATTGCTGGTGGCAGACAGTTGTCTGCCACCAGCAGTTCCTCCCACTCGCGAGTGGGAGGAACTCGCTAGGGGAGTGCAGCGTGAGCTGCACTCTCCTGGCGGGTGGGGCCCACCGTCAGCCACAAACCCAGCTTCTGTTTTCAGAAGCTGGGTTTATGATGTGGCCAAATGGAGTGGTGGGAGTTGGGTTTTTGTGGGTTTTGCTGGGTTTAAACCCAGCAAAAACCCACCACTCCCACCACCCTAACAACTAAACGTGTTCGTAGTTTGTTGTGTTTAGGTCCATAGCATGACGTGCAAAATGCGGAAAAGTCAGTAAAAAAGCGGCTGGATTCCAGTTTATGCAAAAGGGGCATACTATTCGCAGTAACCGTTTTACTATTCGCAGTACCGTTTTCTTGTGAAAAATTTATTTTGCCCTTTAGCTAAAAAACAAAAAATAGTAATTTGGTTACTGCAAATAGTAATTGTTGAAAATACTGCCCACTTTGGGTGATATTTTGGGTCAAAATACCGCCATCGCCCGGCGGTATTTTGAAAAAAAATACTGCCAGGCGCCTATATTATACAACCCACTTTGGATCCGCTAAAGCTGTACTTGGATTAAGTTGTCTTTGATACCACGTTAAAAATGTTAGAATTTGAGAAGAGAAGAAAAGAACATGAATAATGTATAGATTATTTTTTTTTTCGTTAAAAAACCAATTTTACGTAAAAAAATATATATATTGTTTACTTACCGTGTAATATGGATTGTCCTCGTTACTATCGGCCATAATTAGAGTGAAAATGATTTCTTTTATTTTTTTAAAAACCTAAGGGGCAATTCAGACTTTTCACAGGGGAATGTTACTACGAATAGTAAAACGGTTACTGCGAATAACAATTTCGATGCAAAAAAGTACTGTGCTTCAGCAAAAATGCTGGAAGCACTGTATATTCTGCATGCTTTTCAATTTTTTTATTTTTATTTTTTATATGTGTATATTATTATTATTACTTATGTAATTTTCAGTTTAGTCGTTAGTTTCTTTAATTACTAATTTGTTATTTTATAGTATACAATATGATTTATTATATATAATAGTAATTTTAATTTTGCTCTTTGATTGTTTATAGTTATTTTATAATTTTAAACACTTGAACATTACAATTTGTGGATTATGATTCTTTTAACTATTTAGTTAAAAATTATGCTTAGAACTAATTCAATTTAAAATATTCTTCATTGACAGAAAACTCTCAACAATATTTTTAAATAATACTAAATATGAAAAATAAATTATAAAAATATTCAAAATACATAAAATAACTAAAGATGCATACAAATTACACATAAATTTAAAATATATGAAATGTATTATTTAGTATTTTAATAGTATAGATAATTTAATACTTTCGTTCACTATTTATTAAATGCGTAATAATAACCAAAAGTAGGGGGATTCTGTAGAAAAAAGTGAAAAAGTAAAAAATAATAATAAAGAAGAATATAAAATTAAATAAGGAAGAGAATTTAATGGAATATTCTTTTTTGTGGATAGAGATGTGAAATTGGTCAGAGTAAAATCAATGTAAATCCTGCACAATCTGAAAAAATTTGCTGCAAAATGAAAAAATGGTTGGAGATGGCCTAAGTAGAAGTGGTAATTTGTGTTATGTTCGAATCATCCGTTCCTATGTTGACATCTTTCAATTATAATTTTACTCGTTTAATTATTCGTATTATTAGTATTGAGCCATTCAACCTACGAATATTTCGGTTCATGTCGTGTTTTTGTGTTTTTATATTAATTACATGTGTCGAGTATGGGTTGACGTGTCCGCCCGTCGATATTTTCAACACTTATTTTATCCATTTAATTATTCGTGTTATTCGGGCCGACTCATATAACTTGCAAAACCACCAAGGCTCAACCTAACCCGTTTATATCGTGTCAGATTCATGTCATGTCACAAATTGCAAACCCTGGAGTTGAGATACTTCAACTTTAACCTTAATCTATTTATGTTTTTATGTCAACTTTAACTTAATATGTTTATTTTCAAGTCGTGTCATATCAACCTTATTTTAACTTGAATTAACTTATTTATTTTGAAATTATAACATTTTGATTGAACTTGATTTGAAATATAAATCAAATAATACATTTAATCTATAAAAAAAAAATTTACTTAAATTTAAAATTAATTATATCTATCCATACAAAATAATTTTTAAAAATTAATCAATAATATTTTAAAGCCATTTATGTTTATGGAGCTTTTTGTGAAATTTTATTAATTTTTAATCGGGTCAGATATGTCATTTGAGTTGATTTAGCCTGACCTATTTTATGTTCGTGTTCAACTTAAATTTTGATCTAGACCTATGAATGGTGTATTTGACCCTGCTAAATCTGTGTTAGATTCACGTCAATTTTCATGTCGAGTCACAAATTGTCATCATGTTGAGAAGCATGACGGCTAAGGTCTCGTTTGATAAAACTTAAATATGAAGTCTGAAATTTAAATTCTTTAAGTTACTTTATCTGATAAAGTTTAAAAATTAAGATATGAAACTATAAGACTGAAAATTGAAGTTTGAAATTCGAAAACTGAAGTCTGAACTATATTAAGTTATTAAAAATAAAGAAGTAATTTTATTTTTAACATTGAAATTAATTATATTTTTAATAAAGTTATAAAAAATAGGTACGCATAACCCCCTGTGGTTTGGAAAAGTTATGGATGACCCTCCCTATCGTTTAAAAAGCAACAAATGATCCCTTTGTGCTTTCCCGAATGCTGTAAAGGGTATTTCCTTCATATTTCGGTTCATGACGAAGGGGCTAATGTTCTACGTCGTTAGTCTTGGGCTTGTGTCGCTCTACATGGAGCCTTTGGTGCGTGCTTGTGGGAACGTCAAAAAGCTTTGGGGCTCTTGCAATTCTATTCTGGCAATTTGCATGGTCGTCACGGCTTATATCACAAAGTTGGCTTCCGCTGCTAGAAATAGTGGTGGGAATTTAGTTAATTACCACTAAATTGATACAGTACTATATATTAATGGTTCAATATTCATTTGATCGTTGGATCATTTTCAAAATTTAATTATGTTTTCTTAATTAATCTTTGGTTTTGATTGATATCTGTGGTCTGATTTTTGGACCCTGCTGATGCTGGCGCAGAGATTGTTGGGGAGCCTCCTTATTACGTGAAAATACCTGCTTGGGGTCTCTTCGCCATACTAGGTATCCCGCAAGCGGTTAGTCTTCTCTTGATATTATTATATATTATTATTATTTTACCATTACCTTGATTCTTTTTCATTAATTACTCATTTTGATTTGAGACTTTCATGGCTAAGCTTGGTAGATATTTTATAAACAGTATTGAGCGTCTCTGTTTCAATTGGTAGTCATAAGCAAATCATAATTACCATAATTTTGAAGTTTTACAGAAATCAATAGCTTATATAGTTTGTTCTTTTTTTTCTTTTTTCTTCTTTTGGTTTTGTTTTCTTAAGTAACGGGCGCAATCAATAGCATAGGGTATTTTATAAAGAATATTGATGGTCTCTATTTCATGGGGTCATCCATAAATTCACGAAAAAAATCATAACGTGCTACTTCTTATAATGCACGCTTAGAGCATTTTTGGCTAAGATCAGTAATCCATTGTATTTGGAAATAATGTAGTTTGCTCTCTTATTTTTGGAGAGTTCCCACTCTTTTGTTTGAAGAAAATACTATATTGCACAATGGAAGAAATTGTATATGAAAGATTTATGAAGATCAAAATGCAATGATGGAATTATATCAAATAATGTGCTCAAGAGGGGGAGTTACCCACTGTACTCTTTTTTCCTTAACCAAGTTTTTTTCCCACTGGGTTTTTACTAATAATATTTTTTAACGAGGTAGTGGTGTACTAAGAAATTGTACTCTTTCTCCTTCACTTGATTTTTTCCCATTAGGTTTTCTTATTAAGGTTTTAACGAGGCATTTATGTTAATAATGAATATTCAAGGGGGAGTGTTATGAATATTTATATTTGTGAATTTCCCTATCTTTTCCACTACCCCATTATTACCCTTTAATTCACTCATGTATTTACTCTAGTGTAGGACCTTTGAGATATCTTGTAATTTATGTCCTTAAACCTATAAATAGAGGTTTAAGTGAAAAGATGAAGGGATGAATGAAATCATGAAAAAGTCTCACCACTGTTCTATCTAATCTCTTGTTCTTGTATTTTATTCTATTGTCTACTATATATACTTCTATAGTAATATTGTAGTAGTAATTTTATAACATTTTAAAAAAAATTTATAATTATAATTTTTTTTAAATTGATAAAATTTAAAAATATTAAAAACATAAAATAAATAAAATAATGAAACCAAAAAATGAGAAAATTGAAAAAGAAAAAAAATTTATTCAATTCATATTCAGTGATAAGTGATCCACGCATAACTTATTTTTTAGGCCGAAATTATGCTCGTTTTTTAGACCCACTTAATTAATTAAATTATTTGAATTTTCGTTATCAAACGCACTTAATCGATTAAGTGTTTAACTCCAAAATTACTTAATTCATTAAAACTTATGACTGACAGTTATCAAACACATTTAATTTAATTAAACTTTAAATCATTAATTTTAAATGCTGAATTTGGTTATCAAACGAAACCTAAGTAGGAAAACGAATAATGTTTCTCAAGTGGAGCATTTAAAAATAATAAATACAGTTTTATAAAAAGAAGAAAAATAAATAAATAAGTGGAGCACAGTGGTCGGAAGGAATGTGCAGATTCGACATTCGACATTGGTTACTCAGCTGAATGTGGCTTCCCAATCCCACAAAGAGGTTCAGACAATTTTAGACGATATCAGGCAATATAGTAACGTCTTCTCAGGAATCTTTATCAGGAAAGTGGATAGGTCTCTTGTGCACGAAACACATTTGATAGCTAAAAGTGCTCTTAAAGAGCCAAATTATGTAAGCATTAACTAGTATTAATGAGAATGAAGTTGTTTTTAAAATAAAAAAAAGAAAGGAAAAAAAAAAAGGACGTGTCTTGATTAGAAAGGGTCCTTATCAGTTACTACTATTTTTCGGCACTGGATCCTCTGTTACTCAATTTGTTACACTTCCTGTTACACTGCTTAAATGATTGACACGTGTCATCTTTCTTAACCCAACTTAAATATTTAAACTCCAGTTAAATATTTAATTAATTAAAGATAATTATGATAATAACTAATTTTTTAAGGAAAAAAAAATTTCTCACAAATCCTTTCCTTTCTTTATCTCCTCTGCTTCTTCATCTACCCCTCTCCCCGCCGGCGGCTTCACCTTCTCACTGGCAACGGCAGCACCATGGCTTCCTCATCCCTTCAGTATCACCACACCACCAACTCCAACATTTTATATTCTTCCAATCGGTTTCATCAGAGAGCCTTCTCTGACTTATTTTCCTCAACTCATTAGTTTCTCTCAATCTTTCTCTATTTCTCCATCTTCATTTAGCTTTTGCCCTTCAAAAAAATAGTGTAAAATAATTTGACGAATTGGGTTAACTCATTGGGTGGATTGACTGGATCATTGGATGATGCAGTTGGTGGAATCTTAAATATTTTTTTTTGTTCAGTTTGAATAATGCCACTTCCATGGATTTTCAGAACGCATTGATTCAAACAAACTCAATTGTTTGGATTCATGATAGGAATATCCCTTCTTATTCCTTAAGGACACCCCCAAGTTTTATGCACCCCACATTTAAGTTTTTCATTATCTGCCTTACATTAACTTTTTTCTTACATTAGGCGGCACTTTTCTAATGCACAGATGTAAAAACCTGGTACCAAAGATGCACCCTGACAAAGAATTAAATTTATGCATAAATCAGTTTTCCTTTATATAAATTTTTTATTAACACCGATGCCAGCGAGAAGTTGCTGCCGACAGGAAGGGGAGTAGATGAAGGAGGGAAGATAGGGAAAGGAAAGGAATCATGGGAGATTTTTTTCCCATAAAAATTCAGTTAATATCTTAATTATCTTTTAATTAAGTTAAATATTTAAGTTGGGTTAAGAAAGATGACACATGTCGACCATTTAAGCAGTGTAACAGGAAGTATAACACAATTGTGTAATAGAGGATCCGGTGCCCTATTTTTCCGTCTTTTAAAAGCGGACCTACCTTTCATTCATTATCATGGTTACAATGCATTAAAGTAAGGGGCAAACTATTTGCTGGCATTTTTTTACTATTTACATGCACATTTGTCTGTGAATAGTCTATTTTACCCTTTACGTATAAAAATAAAAAAATAAATTTTTTTTTTTTCACATGATAAAACCTTATTTTCTCAATGTAAATGACAAAATCTCACCTAGGGGGGATTTGTCAAAATCCCGCCCATATTGGGCGGGATATGGTCGGGATTAAATCCCGCCCAGCATTTGGGTGGGATTCAAAATCCCACCCCAGTATGGGCGGGATTTTCACTGAAAATCCTGCCGGAGGATTTTGAATCCCACCCAAATGCTGGGCGGGGTTTAATCCCGACCAAATCCCGCCCAATATGGCGGGATTTCAGTGAAAATCCGGCCTAGGAGACCAATTTCTGCCGTCTCCTCGGCCGAAGTTTAACAGATCCGGTTAAAAATGGCCGGATAATCGTAGATCCAGGCAAAATTCGGCCAAATTATAAACAAATTCATCAAATATCAACGAAACAAATATGAATTTTAGCCACCCACCTTTGTCGATCTGATTCGTATGAACTTTTATCTGATTTGGCCGATTTTTTTGCTTCTTTTTTCTCCAAACTATACAGTTACACGAGAGCAGCTTGAGGGAGAGGATTGCAAGAAATGTTATTTTTAAATACCCAAGGGTATTTTAGACTTTTCACAAGAAAATGTGCATGTGAATAGTAAAAATATGCCTGCAAATAACAATTCCGTAACGTAAATGGTTATCATGGAAAAAGTCTAGCTGGCTCTGGCATCCCAAAAAATCTTAAAATTCCATAGAAAACTGAAAATCATACCAAAAGTCCAGAAAACCTGAGAGAGAGAAAAAAAAAACTTATTAAAAATCATTTTCTTCCTACAATTTGGCATATTTATTTTTTACCCTTTAGAGTCCGCTAATTATGCTAATATTTTAGTTAAAATTTTTAATATTATGTAATTAATAAAGAGACACATATCATATCTTTATACAATATTATAAAGTGTTATGTGACACTAAAAAAATGTTACTCTTTCTCTAAGTTTCTCATGTTCTCTTTTGTCAAGTCAATTTTGTTTTGTCTAAACTGATAAGTTTTATAAATAAAAATAAATAATAACACCATACAACAAAAATACGACACAAACGCATATGATATGATCAACATTTTTCCATTCTATTTACAACCCCCATAATAACAATAAAACAAAAGGTTAATAAGATTTACCTCCCTTAAAGCTTTTGGTTATAAAAAGCTTTAACAAAAGCTTTTGGTTATAAAGGGATCAATGTTTACAAAGGTGGTTTTAGACTTACCAATTTAATACTGGAGGAACTCTTAGATTACTGTAGGAGATTGAACATTTGAGTGAAAGACAAACTCTTATTACCAGAAGGATTGCTGTTACGGAGCAGAGGGAAGGAGGAGAAGGAACTCAAGAGTTAACTGAAAAGGGGGGGCAAACAATTTCAAGAATTCTTCATTTCATTTTATGGTCTCTCAATGGTACTCATGGTCAAAAAATTATTAACTATGTTTAGAGATCTCTCAGTGGTACTCATGGCTGCCCTTCGAACCATCAATTTTCTTAGTGTAGAGATCTGTGATACAGGAGATGTCAATGGAATTGGCAGATATCAACTATTGCAAAGCAGTAATCTGAAGGCCATTGACACTGCTCTTGATTTATTATGGTGGTCAGCTGAAACTGCAACCTACATTAGAAATAGGATCAGAAGGTAATTTTAGTTTCCAAGCTAACTGCAAGGTTGATTCATTCAAACAGTCACAATTTCTTGGGAAATCAATCCCCTATTTTTCGATTGTTTCCTAATGTTGGAAGTCTACTGTTACAGGAGTCAATACATTTAAATATATCACAATGCCAAAGAATTCAGCTATTGAAGAAAGATAAAAGTTTCCTACTAAATGACATTTTTAGACATTTATTAATTTGTTTGGCTTTATGTTCATTCTTTAACTCTTAATCCTGAACAGGAGCAGATTGCCAGCAATATGAACATTCTGTGACTCAAGTTACAGAAAACAGATAGAGTCCAAAATCTGTAAGAAACAAAAAGCTCAAATAGACGCCTAAATGAAATAATTATTGGAGAATATATAGCAGAGTAGCGGCTCCAGATCAACAAAACATTGTAGAAATATAGAGAACTAGAAAAATGATAATTCTCTTATTGTCTTCCTAATTAATGAGTGAAAGCATATATAGAAAACAAAGAATCTAAAAGATAAGGATAAAGGAGAGTCCCTATCCTTTATCTCAACAACCTAATCTAATCTTATCAAATGATCAAAGCTATCTAATCCTTAGAAGTAGATAACAGAACAAGCATAGTATATCACATATTTCCATACTCCCCCTCAAGCTAGGTTGTAAATGTTGATTAAACCTAGCTTGGACTTTAGCTCCTCAAAGGTTTTCCTGGTTAAGGCTTTCGTAAGAATGTCTGCAATCTGCTTCTTGGTTGAAACATATATAAGAGATATCATGCCTGACTCAATCTTTTCTTTGATAAAGTGTCTATAAATCTCCACATGTTTTGTTCTGTCATGATGTACTGGATCCTCCACATTGTGATTGTGGACTGATTATCACATAATAGTTTCATAGAACCTTCACTTGGAACTTTAAGCTCATTGAGTATCCATTTAAGCCAGATGCCTTCACAAATTCCATGAGCCAATGCCCTAAACTCTGCTTCTGTACTGTTGCAGGATACCACTGATTGTTTCTTACTTCGCCAAGTGACTAAGTTTCCCCAAACATAGCTGCAGTACCCTGAAGTTGATCGTCTGTCAGTCACAGATCCTGCTCAGTCTGCATCAGTAAACAGATGAATTTCTTTGCTGGTTGTCTTTCGAAACCATAACCCTTGACCAGGTGTCAACTTCAGGTACCTTAGAATCCTGTATACAACTTCTAGGTGTTCCTCTCTTGGTTGGTTCATGAATTGACTTACCACACTTACAGCAAAACTGATGTCAGGTCTAGTGTGTGATAGATAAATGAGTTTTCCAACCAATCTTTGGTACCTTCCTTTATCAACTGGTGCACTATCATCTTTACTTCCTATCTTGGAGTTCGAATCCATAGGAGTATCAGCAGGCCTGCATCCAAGCATCCCAGTTTCCTTTAATAGGTCCAATACATACTTCCTTTGAGATATAGAAATTCCTTTCTTTAATCGTGCTACCTCCATACCAAGAAAGTATTTCAGGTTACCCAAGTCTTTAATTTCAAATTCTCTTGCCAGGAACTTCTTGAGCTTGTGAATCTCACCATCATAATCACCAGTGAGGATAATGTCATCAACATAGACAATAAGTATTACCTTCCTTCCAGCAGGTAAGAGTTTAATAAACAATGTGTGATTTGATTGACATTGGGTGAATCCAAACTTCTTGACAGCCCTAGTGAATCTCTCAAACCAAGCTCTTGGGGACTGCTTGAGTCCATACAATGATTTCTTGAGTTTACATGCTTTGTTCGAGGTTGTAGGGAAACCAGGGGGAACATCCATGTAGACTTCTTCTTTAAGATCTCCATTGAGAAAAGAATTTTTTACATCCAATTGATACAATGGCCAGTCTAGATTTGCAGCAAGAAACAATAGTATCCGAACTGTATTTAATTTAGCAACTGAGGCAAAGGTTTCTTGGTAGTCAACCCCATAAGATTGAGTGAACCCCTTTGCTACAAGTCTTGCTTTAAACCTATTAACACTTCCATCAGCATTATACTTTACTGTAAAGATCCATTTGCACTCAACAGTTGTTTTCCTGAAGGCAACTCACAGAATTCCCATGTTCCATTCTTCTCTAATGCACCTATTTCATCCAAGATTGCTGCCTTCCATTCTGGCACCCATAGAGCCTCATGAATTGAGTTTGGAATCTGTATTCTGTCAAGACTACTAGTAAATGCACGATGAGTAGCTGACAATCCTTCATATGAAACAAAGTTACAAATTGGATGACTAGTGCAAGACCTTTTCCCTTTTCTCACAGCAATAGTACTGTCATCAATAACGAAATTGTCACGTGCAGAATCAGAATTAACATTGTCATTATCTGGTAAGCTTTTAGGATCTGGAATTGAATTGGCTTCATGGCCTTGATCAGGTGGCTGTAGTTCTTTATCTTCTTTATTTTTCCTAGAGTAGACAAGGAACTTACGAACAGGAGCAGGTTGTGATTCAGGTGTTTGTGGTTCTGATTGGGAAATGGGTTCTGGTTCAGGTGCTGATTGGGAAATAGGTTCTGTTTCAGGTGTTGTTTGGATAGCACCAAAGCTGGGATTTGACTCAAGATGGCTAATTGGGTTTGGATTGCTGTTTCTGGTTGTTGGCTTAGTGGTTTCAATATCCCAAAGCTGATATTCTGTACTAAAATTCTCCCCCTGAATATCAGCTTTGTAGTAGGGCTATTGTTCAAAGCAGGTGACATCCATGGAGATATAAAATTTTCTGGCAGTAGGAGAATAACATTTATAGCCTTTCTGAGTTGGTGCGTAGCCAAGAAATATGCATTTAAGGGCTTTGGGGTCAAGTTTACTCCTAAGCTGGGAATGAATGTGAACAAATGTTGTACAATCGAAAATTTTCACAGGAAGAGTGGAAAGAGTGTGAGTGTGTGGAAACATCTGAAGGAGGATTTGACAAGGTGTTTGGAAATTTAAGACACGAGAAGGCATCATATTAATGAGATAGGCTGCTATCAAAACTGTTTCCCCCCAAAAAAATTTAGGAACATGAGTCGTGAACATTAGTGACCTGGCAACCTCAAGTAGGTGCCTGTTTTTCTTTCAGCAATTTCGTTTTGCTGGGGGGTTTCAACACAAGAACTAACATGAATAATCCATTGACTTGAAAGATATTCCCCCCAAATTTGACTCAAAGTATTCCTTTGCATTGTCAGTTTTCAGTACTTGTATTTTAGTGTGAAATTGAGTTTGAACTATAGTACTGAATTGTTAAAAAATATGACCCACTTCTGATTTTTCTTTCATAGGGAATAGCCATGTAAATCTAGTGTGATCATCTACCAAAGACACAAACCACTAGCACCTGTGAAATTTTTCACTCTAGATGGCCCCCATACATCACTATGTATCATTGAAAAGGGATATGATGGCTTGTATGGAATGTTGTGATAAGAGTTACGAATATGCTTTGAAAACTGACACATCTCACACTGGAGAACCTGGGGATTTTTATTTCTGAATAATGAAGGAAACAACTTTTGGAGGTACAAGAAATTAGGATGACCGAGGCGATAGTGCCATAACATGATTACATTATCTTTATTAGAACTCCAATCAGAAACAAGGTTTGACTGAACACATACTGCATTAAGAGTTTGTCGCTTAGGAGAGGCTTCAAGAGGTAGAAGATAAAGTCCCGAGCCCACCTTAGCACTGCCAATCGTCCTCCACGAATCCAAATCCTGAAAATTACACCAGTCTGAGTAGAAATTAGCCACACAATTAGAATCATGAGTAAGCTTTCTAACTGACAATAGATTACAATCCAATCTCGGGACATGAAGTACTGATTTTAGAGTTAGGTTCTTTGAAATGACAATAGAACTTGTTCAAGCTACTCTGATAGAGACCCATCAGCTATTTTTACTATAAGATAATATGTACATGGATGATATTCATTGAAAAGTGTAGCATCTCCTATCATATGATCAGATGCTCCAGAATCTACAATCCATGCAGTTAGATTCACAGTAAGGGCCATGATGTGAGTACCTTTTTGTGCTGTAGATCCCATTGCAATAGAACCTTGTTAATTCAACATTTGTTTCAGTACTTCAAGTTGTTCCTTGCTGAATGGAACATATTCTACACCTACAGGGCTTTCATCAATTGCAGCATGGTTTGCCTTGCTATTGTGGACCGTACTGGACTTTGAAGGCTTCCAATCCGCTGGTTTTCCATGTATCTTCCAGCAGTTATCCTTGATGTGACCCAACTTCTTGCAATGATCACACCAAGGCCTCCTTTTTCTTTGGCGATTATCACCATGATTGTTGACCCCTCTAACAGCAAGAGCAGAGTTTTCAGTCAGAGAAATTGTAGTAGGTCCAAGCATTACCTTTTTCCTACTTTCCTCTTGGCGAACTTCTGAGAAGACTCCTTTGGTGCCCAATAAGGGCTTCATGCCCAGGACTCTCCCTCGAACCTCATTAAGACTCTGGTTGAGCCCTATTAAGAATTTGAAAATCCTCTTTTTCTCAACTAGCTCTTTGTATTACTTAGCATCTGTTGGGCAGCCTCATTGATGTGCTTCAAACGCATCTAATTTCTGCCAATGCCGAGAGAGAACATTAAAGTATTGGGTAACAGTGAGTTCTCCCTGTCGCAGATCATGTATACTGCTTTCAATCTCGAAGATTTCAGATGTATTTTGTTTACTTGAGTAGAGTTCCATTGCAGCCTCCCAAATTTCTTGTGCTGTAGAGTACAGTAAGAAATTCTCACCAATCTCATTGGTCATAGAGTTGATTAGCCATGACATGACCATGCTGTTCTCACTCTTCCAAGTTTGATACTTCAGATCCTCTGTCTTTGGAGAAGTCGCTACACC
Organism: Leptodermis oblonga; assembly: GCA_016801395.1. Lineage (NCBI taxonomy): Eukaryota > Viridiplantae > Streptophyta > Magnoliopsida > Gentianales > Rubiaceae > Leptodermis > Leptodermis oblonga. The sequence continues at coordinate 60,870 of VMRK01000434.1, forward strand.
AGTAAGATAGTCATCTTTTCCTTTTCCACAAATGTACATGAGAACAGATTGTGACCATTTGTTAGACCCGGTTGGTCTTAATCCTTATTTTGATTGATGAGTTAACAAATATGAGAATTAATTTAACGGTTCTTCTAAGTGAAAAATGTAGAAACGGAAAGGAAATGAAGAAAGAAGAAAAATACGACCCGAGTACGTCCCAAAGGTGGGACCCACAGTGTTTCTAAGTCATAAAATGAATAGAAGAGTTCACGGTGAACCAACGCAAAAAAACGAAGAAAACGGAGCTAAAACGAAGAAACGGGAAGCAAATGAAAAAGATGTCAAATCTGGCCGACAAGGGCTGACAGCCACGTGCGCACACCCAGACACAGCGCACATGCGCTGACAGCCGCGCGCAGAGGCACGCCCAGACGCCCATGCCGCGCGCAGACCTCGCGCAGAGCAGCCCCACGCCGCGCGCAGACCTCGCGCAGAGCAGCCCCATGCCGCACGCCTGCGACAGCGCGCAGCAGCCACGTGCCTGCGACATCAGCCTGCGACTGTCGCTGCTGTCGCAGAGGCTGTCGCGAGAGCTTCGGGTTTGCCATTTCTTGTCCGTTTTTAAATCATTTCAAGAGCCGTCTTTTTCCTATAAATACCCCCCAAGCTGCAAAATGAAGAAAATGACTCCCCAACATCTCCTACACTTTAACAACACTTTCAAGCTTCATTTCAATCTTTTATATGTCAAAATAGCTTGTTAAGGTAGGATTGTCAAGAGGCATTTGTGCCCTGTTTTTGTGTCAAATTGTAAACTCCATTTCTGGAGTATTTCATCATTATAAACACGTCTAGAAAAGTCCTAACTCAAGAGTTTGAGTGTAGGCAATTTGTATATAGGAAAGTCCAACTCTTGAGTAAAGAGTTAGGCAAGAAGAAAGGGGGAGCAAGTAGAAAGGAGAGTCCTAGCTCAAGAGGTTGAGTTTAGGCAATTGTAAAAGTCCTAACCAAGAGTTTGGTTGAGGCAATTGTAAAAGTCCTAGTTTAGAGTTAAATTAGGCAAAGGGGAGAAAGTCTTGATCAAGAGGTTGATTGAGCAAAAGTCCTAGTAGCTAGGCAATGAAGTCTTGAGTAAGACCCTAAGTCCTTGAGGAAGGAGCGGGGGCAAAAGATTCATTGTTAGTCATTAGGCAAAGGAGTCTTAGTCTAGAGTTAGATTAAGCAAAAAGTCCTAAATTCTAGAGGTAGAATTTTGGCATTTGTAAAGGTTTGAATTACACCTTTAAGTGATTCATTTGAGAGGGTTAGAAAATCCCAAGTTGTAGAACTTGGGTAGTGGACTAAGATTCAAGGGGAATCCAAACCACTCTAAATCGGTTGTGTTTTGTCTTCCTTTACTTTGCTTTTATGATTTGCAAAACACTAATCACACACCTCACTTAATTTGTAAACTTTGTTTTTACACTTGCTTTGAAAATGGTTTTTCAAAGTTGTTCTTCATTGTAGAAAAAATTTTTAAAAGTGTCAAGAACCTAATTCACCCCCCCCCCTCTTAGGTTCATCTTAGGTTGCTATTGATAATTGGGTTTTCAATTGGTATCAGAGCTAGTGCTCAAATTTGTAGGTTTAACAACCTTGAGTTTAAGATCATTTTTGCAACCTTTTTGATTTTTAGAGTCTTATTTGCTTGCTTGATTATTTGTGCATTATTTTCCGCAATTTGCACAAAATGGCTAAAGGTAAGAAAGCCATCAAAAGGTGACCAAGCTAGCAAGGACTTGGGATGATTCCTCAAGTGAGGAAGAGAAGGAAACCACAAGAAGATGCTTAGTTGGAAGTGATCTACAAGAGGTAACCAAATCTTCCAAATCTTCTTTAAGTGGTAGTATGCATGATAGTGATAATCTTGATTTTGATATGTATGAATATGTCACTAAATTGCATGACAAATGTATAGATGCCTTGAAAAAGAATGTTATGCATGAAAAGAAAATTAAATATTTAGAAATTCATGTTGCATCTTTAAATGAAGAAAACTCTACTTTGAAACACGAAAATGATGAGTTGAAAAACAAAGTAGATGAGATGAGTACTTTGCTAGATAATGAAGATGCAAAGTACATAGATTTGAAAATGTATTACGAAAATGCCTTAGATGAAAATGAGAAATTGCATGAAAAGGCTAGTTCATATGATTTGTTGAAAAATGAGTATGAATGCATGAAAAAGAAAATTGAAGACTTGAGTGCAAGTCTTGAAAAATTGACATTAGGAAAAACCAACTTAGAAAAGTTGTTAGGTAAACAAAAGGTAGGAAATGATAAACATGGCTTAGGTTATGAAAGTAACCAAAATTGTGATATGCCTTCCACTTCTACTACTTTTGTTAATGCTTCTAAAAACAGTACTAAACTAGTCTATCCTCCATTAGAAGCTAAAAAGAAGACAAATCATGCATGGTTTATGAAAGAAAAGAAAGAGAAAGTCTTGTAATCTAATTTAAGAATGATGTAAATTCATGTCACTCATCTTTTGATATGCCTAGAAAAATGCATGTTTCCCATATGCATAATGATTGTTGTCATTTTCATAATTTTACTTTATGTACCCCAAAGAGGGATACTTATTTGTTAAATGCTCATGCATCTCATTATGCTCCTAGATACAAAAATGTGCATAGTTCATTTGAAAATGAACCTAGGAGACATTGTCATAAGAAAAATGATTCTAGGAACTATAATGCATTGTATGCTAGTAAGAATCATTTTGTTCATATGCCATTGAATAGGCATAATGTAGTAAATTACAATAGTGTGCCATATGCTTATAGAAGAAATGTTAGGAAAGTTCCTTCATTAAATGCATCTATTGTATGTAATTATTGTGGTAGACAAGGCCATATTTCTTCCAAATGCTTTGATAAGAAAAATGTGAAGAAAGGAAGAAAGGTATGGAAAGTAAAGGAACAAGCTAACCCTTTAGGACCCAATAAGTATTGGGTACCAAAATCTTGTGCTTGATTTCCTTGTAGGTCCTTAATGCTACTTTATGAACTAAATCTCAATGAGAGATACTTGAAAAGTAGCAAGGATGGTTGATTGGAGCCAAATGGTGAAAAATGCAAAAAATGCAAAAATGGCTTCAAGATTAGTAATGAGCTCATGAATGCTAATTTGAGGAAACATGTATCATCTCTAACTCACTTTGAGTGCTCCATAATTGATTTGATGATTATATGTCAATTGAGTGGAATATGATGTACATGTGTGACTTGTGTTCAAAATGATGGATATGTGATATGAAATGTATGTTATGCTTAAATAAAACTTGTATGTTAAATTCATATCCTTGAATCATTTTGATTGAAAGCATGTGTTAATGAAAGTCTTTATGACTTTATGAGCTTTATTTGAAAATAGCTAGAAGTTTGATTTTATGTTGACTTTTAGACTTTTGCATGCTTAGAAGATGAAAATTGATCTAATGAACTTAGAATGATATTTGAAATGTGCTAAGATCAATTTTGAAGTTAAAAGATTAAAAATAAAAAAAAAAATTGGCAAAATGGAGAAAATTTGAAATTTGCTTTTGATTGATAAATTTTTGAGTAATAGAATCCTAAAATGCCATGCTTTAGATTTAAAATGATGCATTAGGATCTATGTCATCTTTGGTATCTTAAAATTCTTGTATGTTAAAAAGGTTGAAAACCTTTAATTTGAAGATAGCAAGAATTAAGCATGTTTGTATTCCATGAAAACGGTTGACCAAGTGGTTGACTTTTGAATTATACTTGCTGTAGCTTATTTGATATTTTAAGCATGATATTATTGATGATTTGAAGTTGCTTGCATGAGAAAATTGAGGTTTAATGCTGAAAATTGCAACTTTCAAAGAATGTATGCTTTGTATGCTTAAAATTGAATAAGTTTGACCAAGTAGTTGACTTTACTTATATGCATGCTTTCAATGGTTTGAAACTTTGTGCATAAACTACTTGAGTATTCAAAGTTGCATGAATGATAAAATGATTTACAAAAACTTGAAAATTGCAACTTTCAAAATTACTAGCTTAATGTGTTTAAGCTTGAAAAGTGTTGACCGGTAGGTTGACTCCACACATATGCATGATCCAAATATGTCTAAATGTTGCACTGCTTTTATATGTTGCATATGTTGATTAAAACTTGCTCATGTGCTTAGTTTGGATTTACATGATGAAATGGACAAGTTTTAAGAAAATAGGCATTATTTTAGAAAAAGTTTGACTTTTTGTTAACTTTCAAGAGTATGCATGAAAAGTGAATACATGAATTCTTGAAATACTTTATATGCCTAATGGAATTTGCTTGCACGAAGAAATGAAGCTTTTAAACTTAAGAAAAGCAAAGTTCATGAAAAGTTGAAAATTTTGCATGCTTACCCAATACGTTGACTTTGACATGATGCATCCTAATGTGTGTTAGATGTATGCATGATTATCATTAGGGTCATTTGAAGTTGCTTGCATATCTTCAACTTGTTTTGAACATGAGTTAATGCCATATTTCAAAATTCTTAAAAACTCATGTGTTTAAGAATGGTCATTCTTTAGTGAGAATGAATCCTTTAATTGTCATAGCTTAACTTGCTCCTTAAATTGAATGAAGCTTGTATGCTTCTTAATTGATTAGTTAAGCTCTTTGAAATGTTTGTGCTAGAATTTAGGGGGAGAAAAATTTTGAACTAGCATTGACATTAGATCTTAAAATTGGTTAATTGTCAAAAGATCGATTGATTTTGCTTAAAATGTCAAAGGCAAAATTCAATGTTCAACTCATGACCTAATCGATTTTATCTATTTTTGAGTTGTACATTCCTTTATTTGTATGCATCTTTCACATTTTATTATGCATGCTAAGTCCTTTTTGTGATGTCAAAAGGGGAGAAAATATTATGGAATTGAGGGGGAGATTATAAATTGAGGGGGAGATACTCAATTTATAAAGTGTTGATTTATTGTCATGAATTCCATATTTGTTTTGTCATCATCAAAAAGGGGGAGATTGTTAGACCCGGTTGGTCTTAATCCTTATTTTGATTGATGAGTTAACAAATATGAGAATTAATTTAACGGTTCTTCTAAGTGAAAAATGTAGAAACGGAAAGGAAATGAAGAAAGAAGAAAAATACGACCCGAGTACGTCCCAAAGTGGGACCCACAGTGTTTCTAAGTCATAAAATGAATAGAAGAGTTCACGGGTGAACCAACGCAAAAAACAGCGAAGAAAACGGAGCTAAAACGAAGAAACGGGAAGCAAATGAAAAAGATGTCAAATCTGGCCGACAAGGGCTGACAGCCACGTGCGCACGCCCAGACACAGCGCACATGCGCTGACAGCCGCGCGCAGAGGCACGCCCAGACGCCCATGCCGCGCGCAGACCTCGCGCAGAGCAGCCCCACGCCGCGCGCAGACCTCGCGCAGAGCAGCCCCATGCCGCACGCCTGCGACAGCGCGCAGCAGCCACGTGCCTGCGACATCAGCCTGCGACTGTCGCTGCTGTCGCAGAGGCTGTCGCGAGAGCTTCGGGTTTGCCATTTCTTGTCCGTTTTTAAATCATTTCAAGAGCCGTCTTTTTCCTATAAATACCCCCAAGCTGCAAAATGAAGACTAATGACTCCCCAACATCTCCTACACTTTAACAACACTTTCAAGCTTCATTTCAATCTTTTATATGTCAAATAGCTTGTTAAGGTAGGATTGTCAAGAGGCATTTGTGCCCTGTTTTTGTGTCAAATTGTAAACTCCATTTCTGGAGTATTTCATCATTATAAACACGTCTAGAAAAGTCCTAACTCAAGAGTTTGAGTGTAGGCAATTTGTATATAGGGAAAGTCCAACTCTTGAGTAAAGAGTTAGGCAAGAAGAAAGGGGGAGCAAGTAGAAAGGAGAGTCCTAGCTCAAGAGGTTGAGTTTAGGCAATTGTAAAAGTCCTAACCAAGAGTTTGGTTGAGGCAATTGTAAAAGTCCTAGTTTAGAGTTAAATTAGGCAAAGGGGAGAAAGTCTTGATCAAGAGGTTGATTGAGCAAAAGTCCTAGTAGCTAGGCAATGAAGTCTTGAGTAAGACCCTAAGTCCTTGAGGAAGGAGCGGGGGCAAAAGATTCATTGTTAGCCATTAGGCAAAGGAGTCTTAGTCTAGAGTTAGATTAAGCAAAAAGTCCTAAATTCTAGAGGTAGAATTTTGGCATTTGTAAAGGTTTGAATTACACCTTTAAGTGATTCATTTGAGAGGGTTAGAAAATCCCAAGTTGTAGAACTTGGGTAGTGGACTAAGATTCAAGGGGAATCCAAACCACTCTAAATCGGTTGTGTTTTGTCTTCCTTTACTTTGCTTTTATGATTTGCAAAACACTAATCACACACCTCACTTAATTTGTAAACTTTGTTTTTACACTTGCTTTGAAAATGGTTTTTCAAAGTTGTTCTTCATTGTAGAAAATATTTTTAAAAGTGTCAAGAACCTAATTCACCCCCTCCCCCTCTTAGGTTCATCTTAGGTTGCTATTGATAATTGGGTTTTCAATTGGTATCAGAGCTAGTGCTCAAATTTGTAGGTTTAACAACCTTGAGTTTAAGATCATTTTTGCAACCTTTTTGATTTTTAGAGTCTTATTTGCTTGCTTGATTATTTGTGCATTATTTTCCGCAATTTGCACAAAATGGCTAAAGGTAAGAAAGCCATCAAAAGGTGACCAAGCTAGCAAGGACTTGGGATGATTCCTCAAGTGAGGAAGAGAAGGAAACCACAAGAAGATGCTTAGTTGGAAGTGATCTACAAGAGGTAACCAAATCTTCCAAATCTTCTTTAAGTGGTAGTATGCATGATAGTGATAATCTTGATTTTGATATGTATGAATATGTCACTAAATTGCATGACAAATGTATAGATGCCTTGAAAAAGAATGTTATGCATGAAAAGAAAATAAATCTTTAGAAATTCATGTTGCATCTTTAAATGAAGAAAACTCTACTTTGAAACACGAAAATGATGAGTTGAAAAACAAAGTAGATGAGATGAGTACTTTGCTAGATAATGAAGATGCAAAGTACATAGATTTGAAAATGTATTACGAAAATGCCTTAGATGAAAATGAGAAATTGCATGAAAAGGCTAGTTCATATGATTTGTTGAAAAATGAGTATGAATGCATGAAAAAGAAAATTGAAGACTTGAGTGCAAGTCTTGAAAAATTGACATTAGGAAAAACCAACTTAGAAAAGTTGTTAGGTAAACAAAAGGTAGGAAATGATAAACATGGCTTAGGTTATGAAAGTAACCAAAATTGTGATATGCCTTCCACTTCTACTACTTTTGTTAATGCTTCTAAAAACAGTACTAAACTAGTCTATCCTCCATTAGAAGCTAAAAAGAAGACAAATCATGCATGGTTGTATGAAAAGAAAAGAAAGTCTTCTAATTGTAAGAATGATGTAATTCATGTCACTCATCTTTTGATATGCCTAGAAAAATGCATGTTTCCCATATGCATAATGATTGTTGTCATTTTCATAAGTTTACTTTATGTACCCCAAAGAGGGATACTTATTTGTTAAATGCTCATGCATCTCATTATGCTCCTAGATACAAAAATGTGCATAGTTCATTTGAAAATGAACCTAGGAGACATTGTCATAAGAAAAATGATTCTAGGAACTATAATGCATTGTATGCTAGTAAGAATCATTTTGTTCATATGCCATTGAATAGGCATAATGTAGTAAATTACAATAGTGTGCCATATGCTTATAGAAGAGTTAGGAAAGTTCCTTCATTAAATGCATCTATTGTATGTAATTATTGTGGTAGACAAGGCCATATTTCTTCCAAATGCTTTGATAAGAAAAATGTGAAGAAAGGAAGAAAGGTATGGAAAGTAAAGGAACAAGCTAACCCTTTAGGACCCAATAAGTATTGGGTACCAAAATCTTGTGCTTGATTTCCTTGTAGGTCCTTAATGCTACTTTATGAACTAAATCTCAATGAAGAGATACTTGAAAAGTAGCAAGGATGGTTGATTGGAGCCAAATGGTGAAAAATGCAAAAAATGCAAAAATGGCTTCAAGATTAGTAATGAGCTCATGAATGCTAATTTGAGGAAACATGTATCATCTCTAACTCACTTTGAGTGCTCCATAATTGATTTGATGATTATATGTCAATTGAGTGGAATATGATGTACATGTGTGACTTGTGTTCAAAATGATGGATATGTGATATGAAATGTATGTTATGCTTAAATAAAACTTGTATGTTAAATTCATATCCTTGAATCATTTTGATTGAAAGCATGTGTTAATGAAAGTCTTTATGACTTTATGAGCTTTATTTGAAAATAGCTAGAAGTTTGATTTTATGTTGACTTTTAGACTTTTGCATGCTTAGAAGATGAAAATTGATCTAATGAACTTAGAATGATATTTGAAATGTGCTAAGATCAATTTTGAAGTTAAAAGATTAAAAATAAAAATAAAAAATGGCAAAATGGAGAAAATTTGAAATTTGCTTTTGATTGATAAATTTTTGAGTAATAGAATCCTAAAATGCCATGCTTTAGATTTAAAATGATGCATTAGGATCTATGTCATCTTTGGTATCTTAAAATTCTTGTATGTTAAAAAGGTTGAAAACCTTTAATTTGAAGATAGCAAGAATTAAGCATGTTTGTATTCCATGAAAACGGTTGACCAAGTGGTTGACTTTTGAATTATACTTGCTGTAGCTTATTTGATATTTTAAGCATGATATTATTGATGATTTGAAGTTGCTTGCATGAGAAAATTGAGGTTTAATGCTGAAAATTGCAACTTTCAAAGAATGTATGCTTTGTATGCTTAAAATTGAATAAGTTTGACCAAGTAGTTGACTTTACTTATATGCATGCTCTCAATGGTTTGAAACTTTGTGCATAAACTACTTGAGTATTCAAAGTTGCATGAATGATAAAATGATTTACAAAAACTTGAAAATTGCAACTTTCAAAATTACTAGCTTAATGTGTTTAAGCTTGAAAAGTGTTGACCGGTAGGTTGACTCCACACATATGCATGTTGACTCCACACATATGCATGATCTAAAATGTTGCACTGCTTTTATATGTTGCATATGTTGATTAAAACTTGCTCATGTGCTTAGTTTGGATTTACATGATGAAATGGACAAGTTTTAAGAAAATAGGCATTATTTTAGAAAAAGTTTGACTTTTTGTTAACTTTCAAGAGTATGCATGAAAAGTGAATACATGAATTCTTGAAATACTTTATATGCCTAATGGAATTTGCTTGCACGAAGAAATGAAGCTTTTAAACTTAAGAAAAGCAAAGTTCATGAAAAGTTGAAAATTTTGCATGCTTACCCAATACGTTGACTTTGACATGATGCATCCTAATGTGTGTTAGATGTATGCATGATTATCATTAGGGTCATTTGAAGTTGCTTGCATATCTTCAACTTGTTTTGAACATGAGTTAATGCCATATTTCAAAATTCTTAAAAACTCATGTGTTTAAGAATGGTCATTCTTTAGTGAGAATGAATCCTTTAATTGTCATAGCTTAACTTGCTCCTTAAATTGAATGAAGCTTGTATGCTTCTTAATTGATTAGTTAAGCTCTTTGAAATGTTTGTGCTAGAATTTAGGGGGAGAAAAATTTTGAACTAGCATTGACATTAGATCTTAAAATTGGTTAATTGTCAAAAGATCGATTGATTTTGCTTAAAATGTCAAAGGCAAAATTCAATGTTCAACTCATGACCTAATCGATTTTATCTATTTTTGAGTTGTACATTCCTTTATTTGTATGCATCTTTCACATTTTATTATGCATGCTAAGTCCTTTTTGTGATGTCAAAAAGGGGGAGAAAATATTATGGAATTGAGGGGGAGATTATAAATTGAGGGGGAGATACTCAAATTTATAAAGTGTTGATTTATTGTCATGAATTCCATATTTGTTTTGTCATCATCAAAAAGGGGGAGATTGTTAGACCCGGTTGGTCTTAATCCTTATTTTGATTGATGAGTTAACAAATATGAGAATTAATTTAACGGTTCTTCTAAGTGAAAAATGTAGAAACGGAAAGGAATGAAGAAAGAAGAAAAAACGACCCGAGTACGTCCCAAAGTGGACCCACGGTGTTTCTAAGTCAGAAAATGAATAGAAGAGTTCACGGTGAACCAACGCAAAAAACGGCGAAGAAAACGGAGCTAAAACGAAGAAACGGGAAGCAAATGAAAAAGATGTCAAATCTGGCCGACAAGGGCTGACAGCCACGTGCGCACGCCCAGACACGCGCACATGCGCTGACAGCCGCGCGCAGAGGCACGCCCAGACGCCCATGCCGCGCGCAGACCTCGCGCAGAGCAGCCCCACGCCGCGCGCAGACCTCGCGCAGAGCAGCCCCATGCCGCACGCCTGCGACAGCGCGCAGCAGCCACGTGCCTGCGACATCAGCCTGCGACTGTCGCTGCTGTCGCAGAGGCTGTCGCGAGAGCTTCGGGTTTGCCATTTCTTGTCCGTTTTTAAATCATTTCAAGAGCCGTCTTTTTCCTATAAATACCCCCCAAGCTGCAAAATGAAGAAAAATGACTCCCCAACATCTCCTACACTTTAACAACACTTTCAAGCTTCATTTCAATCTTTTATATGTCAAAATAGCTTGTTAAGGTAGGATTGTCAAGAGGCATTTGTGCCCTGTTTTTGTGTCAAATTGTAAACTCCATTTCTGGAGTATTTCATCATTAAAACACGTCTAGAAAAGTCCTAACTCAAGAGTTTGAGTGTAGGCAATTTGTATATAGGGAAAGTCCAACTCTTGAGTAAAGAGTTAGGCAAGAAGAAAGGGGGAGCAAGTAGAAAGGAGAGTCCTAGCTCAAGAGGTTGAGTTTAGGCAATTGTAAAAGTCCTAACCAAGAGTTTGGTTGAGGCAATTGTAAAAGTCCTAGTTTAGAGTTAAATTAGGCAAAGGGGAGAAAGTCTTGATCAAGAGGTTGATTGAGCAAAAGTCCTAGTAGCTAGGCAATGAAGTCTTGAGTAAGACCCTAAGTCCTTGAGGAAGGAGCGGGGGCAAAAGATTCATTGTTAGCCATTAGGCAAAGGAGTCTTAGTCTAGAGTTAGATTAAGCAAAAAGTCCTAAATTCTAGAGGTAGAATTTTGGCATTTGTAAAGGTTTGAATTACACCTTTAAGTGATTCATTTGAGAGGGTTAGAAAATCCCAAGTTGTAGAACTTGGGTAGTGGACTAAGATTCAAGGGGAATCCAAACCACTCTAAATCGGTTGTGTTTTGTCTTCCTTTACTTTGCTTTTATGATTTGCAAAACACTAATCACACACCTCACTTAATTTGTAAACTTTGTTTTTACACTTGCTTTGAAATGAAAATGGTTTTCAAAGTTGTTCTTCATTGTAGAAATATTTTTAAAAGTGTCAAGAACCTAATTCACCCCCTCCCCTCTTAGGTTCATCTTAGGTTGCTATTGATAATTGGGTTTTCACCATTGAAGGTAGTTGTTCTCACTCAGCTTATGCCAAGTAATTGACAGAGGAAGGCTATCAGATCCACTATGATGGGTACTAGTGGCAGGAGCGTCAGAGGTTGAAATTGCCTCTGATGACGATGATGATTGTCTTTCCATGGCCATACCGTATTTGGTCATTGGAAGCTGATTATGTGGGATTCAGAACTGGAAGCTCTGCTACCATCTAGAAATATAGAGAACTAGAAAAATGATAATTCTCTTATTGTCTTCCTAATTAACGAGTGAAAGCATATATAGAAAACAAGGAATCTAAAAGATAAGGATAAAGGAGAGTCCCTATCCTTTATCTCAACAACCTAATCTAATCTTATCAAATGATCACATTTATCTAATCCTTAGAAGTAGATAATAGAATAAGCATAATATATCACATATTTCCACAAACATCAATTATGAAATCAGAACAACTTTAAGAGCATCAGATTTAGAAACCAGACATTTAAATGAGTAGAATCTTGAAACTCCAGAAAAGTATGGATAGATATGGATATTAACAAATTTTATTGAGAGTATGAGGTCTAAAACACCTGTATTTCCCCCCGAGTAAAAAGTGCACTTCCATGTGCTCTAGGAAGTAGTCCACAACATGAGTTTATTGGCCGCAACTCTTGGGTGTTCTGCCGTCACTTCGCTTTCCTCCCTAGGGAAACAAGAAAAAGTGATCCTTTATCATAAAATCAACAATCTGAAAGTGGTCTTTTTTTCTTTTTTTTTTTTGTATTTTCTTTCCTTTTGTAATTAGGAGGTCTCAGAGTCCGGATCTCTTAGCTACAACCCCTCCCTCATACTACACAAATCAACCCTCCAAACCAAACCCAACCTAACCCCTTAAGCCCACCAAAAAAATAAAACCAAATAAAAATTAACAGTTAAGTTTCACATTAACATAGTCATGCTTCCAAATGAGTAAACATATTCTTCAAATATAACTCACTAGCCTTTTAAATTATTTAATGAAGTTAAATAATAACAAATTTACATTAGGAGAGTTGGCTCATTTCCAAAAATCATAAGAATTTTACATATTGTCGCAAAATTCAACCTTCAGAAGTAGAAAAAGCACTAAGAAAAATGAAAAATGGTAAGGCAGTTAGTCCCAATGATTTTCCAATTGAGGCATGGAAGTGCCTAGGAAAGGTTGGGATTACAAGAACTTCTCAGAAAGGAGTGCAGGAAGCAAGAGGGGTGCCATAGAGACATGGTTCCAGAGAACACCTCATAGGAAAAAAGGATTAAAAATTGCCTAATACCTTAATTTCATATGTAGATCCTAGTCATTGGATGAAATGATTCAGAAAGTTACTGACAAACAACACACAACATCAAATACAACAACGCACATCTATTTCACATACATACGAAGTCTTATATGCTAATTCATGCTAAGTCTAAATTTCACATGTAGATCCTAGTAACTCGATAAGATCATTCAGCAAGTTATTGACTGTCATGCAACACACAACATCAAACACACCTACAACCATATATAATACATGTTGAAGGATTACGAAACTAGCTGTATATGGTAGTTAACTAATCCTGAAGGTATCAAACAAATAATCAGAATTTGGTTTATGGTAACGTAAGAGATGGTTCCTATTTTGACTTTATGAAACAATGTTAGAATAGAAAACAAGTAGTTGCCTAAATCTGAATCCTAGTCTAATCTGTCTTCTAGTTAGTTACCTAATCATAGGAGATTTCAGTTGTTATCTTGTCTATTTAAAGGACAGACAATAAGCTTGTACGGATCATATTTTTTGAATTCTAATACATGAGAAAAGAATTCTTCTCTCTTACCAAATTCTACATGGTATAGAGCTCTTAGGTTACTACGCTGAATTACAAAGCTGCCATGATTGGCTCAACCGCAGGTTCCACGGGTACTGAAAGTTCAGGAGGAACAACAGGAACAACTTCAGCCCCCGTAACCTCAGAACCAACGACAAGCAATAATCTTCATCTGATTGAGCATCCTCATCTGATTCAGGGGTCAGCTCTTATGGTCAGAAATCCAGAAGTGGAAAAGCAGGGAAGAAATTGACCGTGGTGTGAACATTGTAAGAAAGCATGGCACACCAAAGAGACTTGCTGGAACCTACATGGAAGCCTGCAAATCTGAAGAAGCCAGTTTCATACTCGAAGCCAGAGGGAGAAGGACATGCCCAAACCAAGGCTATCTCCTTCACTCAGGAACAGGTTGCACAACTCCAGAGGCTGTTTCAGACCCAATCCTTAGGCAACCATAACTCTATTCCTTCAACTTCTTGCTCCTTAGCCGAGTCAATAATCTCAATTGGTACAATTGCTTGTACCAAGTCTTTGTACCAAGTCTAATGACTTCTGGATACTAGATTCAGGAGCCACCGATCACTTGACTGGTACCACTAGCTTCTTTCACTCGTATAGACCTTGTACAGGAAACAATAATGTCAAAAAAATAGATGGCTCTTTGGCCACAGTGCCGGAATAGAACTAGTTTCTATCTCTTCTTTCCTAACTCTCACAGATCTACATGTTCCTACATTAACATATAACCTGTTACCCATTAGTAAATTTACTAAAGATCATCACTGTTCTGCAAAAATTTTCTATTCTAAATGTATCTTTTAGGATCTCACCTCAGGGAAGGTGATTGGGGATGCTAAGCAGGATGGCGGATTATACCTTCTTAACATCAAATCTCTTGGTACACAAGACCAGAAAAGGTGTTTCAATTCAGTACAGGTTATAGATGATAAAAGCTTGTTATGGCACTGTAAATGGAATTATAATAGATGAGAGAAAAGACTTATCACATATATCATTGGTACATGAATATATAGAAATCAAAAGCCTACTACCAACACTCACCAACTACATTCACCAACTATATTGATAGAATGCTCTATTCTCTAACACTCCCCCTCAAGTTGGAGCAAATATATCATATGCGCCCAACTTATTACAAATATAATCAACACGGGGACCACGAAGTAGTTTTGTGAAGACATCAGCTAATTGATCACAAGTTTTTGATAATATATCAAGAGTGTACTTCTTTTGAGATATGAAGATTCCTTTGGGCGAGCGAGCAACTTCAATACCCAAGAAGTATTTTAAAGATCCAAGATCTTTGGTTTGAGACCAAGATGTCATCTACATATACTACCAAGAGAATGGGTTTCCCAGTTGGTAAAATCCTATAGAAAACAAAATAGTCTTTAACACAACGGTGAAGACCAAATTTTAACACTACTTCACTGAACTGTCCAAACCAGGCTCTAGGAGATTGTTTGAGACCATAAAGTGCCTTTTTAAGCCGACAGACAACAGGACCACACACCCCCCCCCTTGAGCAACAAACCTTGGAGGTTGCTCCTTACATACCTCTTCATTAAGATGACCATTAAGAAAAACATTCTTAACATTAAGTTGGTGGAGAGGCCACTGATAATGAGCAGCAAGGGCGAAAAATAGTCGGATGGAGGAGAACTTGGCAACCGGGGAAAACGTATCATCATAGTCAACACTTGGAATCAGAGTAAATCCTTTTGCAACCAAGCGGCTTTAAGCCGATCAATAGAGTCATCAGGTGAGACTTTGATAGTATATATCCAACGACAGCCAATAAGAGATTTACCAGAAGGAAGTGGAATAAGGTCCCAAGTACCATTAGAATGTAAGGCATTTATTTCGTCAAGCATGGCCGCACGCCAACCCGGATGAGCAAGAGCTTCATGAACAGAATTAGGAATACGAATGGATGATATAGAAGAAATAAATGCAGAGTATAAAGGAGAAAGGTGAGAGTAGCTCAAAAAATTGTGAAGTGGATGAGCAGCGGTGCAAGAGTGGGTGCCTTTCTAAGAGCAATAGGTAAATCAAGATCAGACTTACCTAAGGAAGCTATATTAGACGAAGCGCCGGTGACTGGTACAGGAGGTGAAGATGGAGTAGAGGAATCATCTGTTGGAGGAATAAATGAAGAGGGAGCATCCACAGGGATAGGTTGGGTATCAGATGTCCTTCGATGGTAAGTACGAAGATTGGGTTGATCCAATCGAGAGGGAATGATGGGAGGAAGAAAAGTATTTGGCGACTAACAAGGTGGTGAACAAGTAGGAGCAGGAGACAAAATAAGAGAAGATGATGAAATAGGAAGAGATATTTGGGGAGTTGAAGAGGGTAAATGATCGTGAATTTCTAGAGTATTGGATTGAGACGAAAAATAAGGAATATTTTCAAAGAACGTTACATCAGCAGAGATAAAGAATTTATGTAAAGTTGCTGAATAACATCTATAACCCTTTTGGAGACGAGTATAACCAAGAACGATGCATTTATGAGAGCGATCCCCGAATTTATCTGTTCCAGGTATGAGCTGATGAACAAAACATACACATCCAAACACACGAGGAGGTAACACATATAAGGTGTCAGATAGAAACAAGATGGAGTAAGGAATTTGAGAGTTAAGGACAGATGATGGCATGCGATTTATCAGATAACAAGCAGTGAGAATAGCATCACCCCAAAAACACATAGGAACATGCATATGGAGTAGTAAGGTCCTAGCTGTTTCAACTAGGTGTCGATTCTTTCTCTCAGCAACTCCAATTTGTTGAGGAGTGTAAGAGCAAGAAGATTGATGAATAATTCCACGAGATGCCATATAGGATGTGAAAGAGGAAGAAAAATATTCCTTAGCATTATCACTTCGCAAGAAGCGAACAGGAACATTAAATTGTGTATGGATTTCTGCACAGAAGGTAGTAAAAATAGAAAACAATTCTGCCCAATCTTTCATTAAAAATAAGCAAGTCATTCGAGAATAGTCATCAATAAATGTAACAAAGTATTGATGACCATTCTTAGACACAGTTCGACAGGGGCCCCAAATATTTGAGTGAACTAGTGCAAAAGGAGAAGACACTATTTTAGTAGTTCTAGGAGGAAAGAGGTACGACTATGTTTACCAAGCTGACAAGGCTCACAATTAAGATTAGAGATGTTACCAAGATGAGGAACCATAAGCTTCAAATTGAACAAGGATGGATGACCTAGGCGGCTATGGATGTGTTCGGGAGTTGCAATAACAGTGGGACAAGCAATAGGTGGAGATTCCCCAAACACATAAAGTTCTCGAGATTCACACCCTATACGAATCACCTTGCCCGTCTTGAAATCTCGTATAGTGACAGATGAAGGATTAAAGACAATAGTGCATTGTAGTGATTTAGTTAATTTACTAACTGATAAAAGATTAAAAGGAAATGAGGGCAAATATAAGACTGATGACAAAGTAAGAGAGGGAATGGGAGAAACTGAGCCAATGCCACGAATAGATGCCGATGAACCATTTGCAAGAGTTACATATGGCAATTTATCAACAGGGAGTAAAGAGGTAAATAAAGAAGGATTACCACTCATATGATCTGTGGCACCAGAATCAAGAACACCCTGATTCGGAGAAATTCCAAGCTGAGAAGTATGATGAGTTGCTTTCCAAGCAAGGAATTTAGAATATTCCTCTCTAGTGATGGTTACAGATGATAAAACCATTTTAAAGGAAATAAAGATAGGGGTTTTAAGCTATCAGAAAGACAAACACCCAAAAAGAGATGTGAATGGAGAGAATACAGCTGACCATAGAAAGGATAATGGAATCTCAGGAACTAAAGGAATTCCAGCAACAGTTCGGAGAGATTCCGACGGCGGAAGGCAGCGGTCGAAAAATACAGGAAGTGGAGGAGCTAGAGAATTTCAATAGAAAGCTAACCGTGGTCAGGGATTAGAAAACGGACCACATAACAGCTCTAGATTTACGTTTGGCGTTCACCGGAGAAACAAGGGAGCAGCCACTGGCAGCGGCGCGTGTAGCGGCGGATTCGGGTACCTAGAGCAGCCGAGGAAGCGGCCGAGACTAAAGAGCACGGAGGTTCTCTCACTTTTCAAATCGGAGTACAATGTGAGAAATGGGCAACAAAAGAGTGGCCACATGAGGAGAGAAAAAAATCAACTGGAAAAAGGGAAGAGAAAATGCCGGATTCCGGTGAGAGGACTTCTCACTCAGGCCTTAGGTTAGGCTCTGATACCATGTAAATGGAACTAGAATAGATGAGAGAAAAGACTTATCACATATATCATTGGTACATGAATATATAGAAATCAAAAGCCTACCAACAACACTCACCAACTACACTCACGAACACTACTCACCAACTACATTCACCAACTATATTGATAGGAATGTTCTATTCTATAATAGGCACTATAGATTAGGACATCCTAATTTTCAGTATTTGAAATTATTGTTTCCTCAATTATCTTCTAACAAAATTTCAGAATTTCAGTGTGAAACTTGTGAGTTAGCAAAGCATCATCAATCTCATTTTTTTTTCCACAGCCATACAAACCATCGGCCCCCTTCACACTAATTCATAGTGACGTTTGGGGACCTTCAAAGATTTCTACCATTTTTGGAAAACGATGGTTTGTTACATTCATTGATGATCACACTAGGGTAACATGGGTATATTTGTTAAAAGAAAAATCAGAAGTTGCTTTGGTGTTTAAAAATTTCTTTGCAATAATTCAAACTCAATTTCAAACTGGTATTCAAATTTTCAGAAGTGACAATGGGAAGGAGTTTTTTAATAATGTCTTAGGTCAGTTCTTTTCTGAAAAAGGCATCGTGCACCAAAGTTCTTGTACCCAACAAAATGAAGTGGCTGAAAGGAAAAATTGCCATCTCCTAGAAATGCCAACAAGAATTTTAAATTTTCAAAGCCCCATCCAAGTTTCAAACCAAAGTTTTTTGAATTTGGTAGTGTGGTTTTTGTTTATAACTTCAAACTTCAAAAGTCAAAGCATGATCCCAATGCCCTAAAATGTGTTTTTATTGGCTATGCCATGAATCAAAAAGGTACAAGTATTTTGATCCAGTGTCAAAGAAGCGTTTTGTATCTATGGATGTCACATTTCTAGAAGGTACATCATATTACAGCAACCCTCCCCTTCAGGGGGAGCCTAAACCAAGTCAAGGTGAGGGTTCAGATTGGTTGCCAAACATTACTCCCACCAAAAATGTGGAATTTACATATGAAAAATCAATAGAACAAGAGTCAGAACAAGAGTCCTCAAAATTTTTAGAAACATCTAAACTCTTGGAAGAAGAGAGACGCTATAAAGGATTTGTGTACTCAAGGAAGAAGGATATTCTTAAACCTCCTGATCAGCATCAGCAAACATCTTCCCAAAGGGTAGATCACGAAGACCAGGTCAGTGACTCTGAGCAATCTGCTCCAGGTAAATATAATTCTTCTAGCTATTCGAGTCTGCCTTTAGGTAATTCAGATCTCATTGATGACTCTAATCTTCCCATTGCTATTAGAAAAGGAGTTAGAACCTGTACTACTAAACACCCTTTAGCAAGCTTTGTGTCTTATACTAACCTTTCTCCTCAGTTTTCTGCTTTTATCTCAAAACTATCAGCCATAGACATACCTTACAGCATTCAGGAGGCCCTAAAAGTTCCGGAGTGGAGAGAGGCAGTTATGGAAGAGATAAAAGTGTTGAATAAGAATTCCACGGGGGAGATGGTGGAATTACCACATGGAAAGAAGACGGTTAGTTGCAAGTGGGTGTTCACAGTGAAGTATCACTCAGATGGATCTTTGGAGAGATACAAAGCTAGATTGGTTGCTAGGGGATTCACTCAAACCTATGGAGTAGATTATTCAGAGGCTTTCTCACCAGTTGCTAAAGCCAATACCATACGGGTTCTTCTATCTATTGTTGCCAACCTTGATTGGCCTCTCATGCAAGATGTGAAGAATGCATTCCTAAATGGTGATTAAAGGAAGAGGTATACATGGAGCCTCCCCCAGGTTTTCGGATAAGGTTGGGTCTAAGGTGTGTAAACTAAAAAAGTCTATCTACGGACATAAGCAATTTCCAAGGGCATGGTTTGATAGGTTTACCAGATTTATAAAAAGTCAAGGGTATAAACAAGGGCAATCTAATCATACCTTGTTTATCCGAACAAAATGGGAAGTTATCATTGCTAATTGTATACGTGGATGATATAATAGTTACTGGAGATGATCTTGAGGAAATGCATAAATTAAAGACAAATCTGGCCAAGGAATTTGAGATAAAGGACTTGGGAAAATTACAGTACTTCCTAGGGATGGAGATAGCTAGATCGAAGAAAGGAATAATGGTGTCTCAAAGGAAATATATCTTAGACCTGCTCAAAGAAACAGGGATGAGTGGCGGTAGACCTTGTGATACACCAATTACCATGCACACCAAGAAAAGTGATCAATGAAACTGATAAATACTGTGACCATCCACAGGAGAAATTGAAGAGGCACCCCAGATATCAGAGAAACCAATAAAAAAAACAGCCAGAGATTGTGCTGAGCAAGGGTTAGTTGTACTACATTGTTTTCAAAATAGAACTCTCAATGGCAACCAGAGACATGGCTTAAGGGTGCGCTTGGCGCACGAGAAAGGGAATGGGGGGAATGGACATCTGATTGTTAGAATTAAGATGTCTATGTTTGGTAAGCATAAATAGGAAAAGGAATTGATCACTTAAGCAATCAGATCCTCTTGATTAGGAGATTTGAAATCCCCATGCTGGTGATAAATGGCCCCCTGTAAACTTTAACCATAATTTATAGTTTTTTTTACCACTTATATTAAAAAACAAAAAAAGTGGCCGTAAACAAAAAAAAACAGAGCATACATATTTTTTCCTTCTTCTTTCTGATAGATTATTTTTAATTTTATTTACATGTTTTTAAGGCAGATGCTTTGTAGGCAGTAACTTTGTAATTCCCATACATATTGTGCAAAACCAAGCATGGGAATGGAAAACCGATGCCCATTCCCATTATTATAAGACATCAGCCAAACAGCTCAGAGGCAATCTAAAATGCCTTTAATGAAGGACTCATCCATTCTCGGATATGAGATGCACCCCATTCCCATTCTCTTTCCCGCGCGGCAAGCGCAACATAAGCTGCTCCAACGATAAACTTTAGGAATGGTGTCATGCCGCAGTTTGTGGCAAGTATAAGCAGATTGACTCAAAGAGATATGATCTTGATCTAAAAGGTATATTCTGATAGCCATACACAATCATTAGAAACTATTTGCCTGATCCTCAAGTCCTAAGAAAAACAATGGGAAGGAGATAAATTAGCCTTTTAGTTAGACTAATCACACATATTAGAAGCCAATTTGGGGGGGGCGCTTGGAGTCCAAAAGAGTTGCTAATCACGCATCACCAATTTCCAGAAACAGTGGAGTTTCAACTCAACTTTAACCTATCTTTAAGGTTATCTTTGACCTGAACCTAGTTCGTAAATACAAAACAGGGTAAATGATCAGAATCACCAGGTAAATAACCCAAGGTATCTTAGACTTTTTATGAGAAGACCTAAGAAAGGAATCTTGGGAAGGTTGTGCTGATGCTTCTGCAATGGCTGTGGAAGTAGGAATCAAAGCCTTTAGTTGTGTGGTATACTATTTCAACAACTCAACTCAGTTGATCAAGACTTTGTTGTTTCCCAACATAACCAGCTACACCACAATGAATGAAATTCTATGCTGCCTTTTCATCAGTATACCCAACATAGATTGTGGCCATTTCCTCTTTTAATACTGCAGGCATCAAACGTGGGTTCTATTCCAGCAACTACAATTATGCTCTACATGTGTCCTTACCTTGCAGAAAATTCAGAAATGATTATCTTTATTAAATGGGCCAGCAGCTAGCACTCACTCATCACAATTTTTTTCCTTTTGGTGATTGAAATACGAGCCTAGTGATCAGTTAGAGCCATTAACCACTCAAGATCTATCACTTCCTGCCTACTTTCTACATTTTAAAGAGTGACAAACACAGCATCCAAGTCTGTCAACTAGCACTCAGTCAAAACATGATCAGAAGTGTTATAAAAAGTCCAGTCATGAAAAAAACTCTACCATTCTTACTTCTTTGACCTGGTTATATGATAAAATGCCCCAGCATTGGCATCTGTCCACATCATAAATTTATTTTACCACTAATATGAGGTTATTGATACAGAGCTGGTAAATGGAAATAAAACTGTAGCAATTACTTGGAGACATTATAGACCTTTTCACCATTCATATTATATGATTTATTGAGGTTTTAAAGCCTCTGCAATACATAGTTTAGGAATACCTAAACCATAAACAGAGTGAAATAAGGTATTTGAAATAAGAGAAAGTAATGATGCATATTGTTAAGGAATACCAAAACCTTAAAAACAGTGACATACTTCAACATGTTTACATAGCTGAGCTGGCGGCAATTTAATCCCATCAAGCATTTTAGATTTCCCACATCTCTTGACTAAACCTTCCACTTCTTTGCAAATTCCTCGTATAGCATCCTGAAATTGTAAAAGGCATCAACTAATATAATAAATAACACACAGATTTCTAACCCAACACATGCCCACCGAAACTGTCAAAATATTACTCATATATAAGTTCCGGGAATGGAATTGTTGCACTTGTTTAGGGGATGTTGCGAGGATTTTCTTGTTGTCCTCGAGAGCAATTAGGAACTTTGTGTAGTGGGTGATGTAGTATATTTAATGTTTAATTTCTTATATGAATGATGTTCGTTAGTAATATGTACTTCAGAGACCATTCAGTAGACATTTCCATCTGAATGTCATGCGAGATGTTTTTTAATAAGTTTTCAAACATATGTAAATATTAAGATTTTATGCATAGTTAATATATCATTTATCATTTAAA
>VMRK01000501.1:0-65821 GCA_016801395.1 Leptodermis oblonga
GCCTGCAGGCCGATGCGCGACGCGACCACACCTTCGCCGTAGCGGTTGTCCAGCGCGGGGTGAGGATCAGCGTGCGCATGCCGCGCTCGTGGTAGTTGTGCGCGCTCTGCAGCAGCGTGGTGGTCTTGCCGGCATTCATTGCCGAATAGTAGAAATACAGCTTGGCCATGCCGGTCGTTCCGATGCGTGACCGCACATGGTACCGCCAAGCGCCGTCGACGGCAGTCTCGCCGCTGAGAGTGCGGTCGTGCTCCCTTCCCGGGGCCGGCACCTGATACCATCCACGGTCTCGTCCGCCTGTCGTTTCCGGCCCGAATCCCGATGCTCAATCCGCAACAACACGCGGCCGTCGAGTACTGCGACGGTCCCCTCCTCGTGCTGGCCGGCGCCGGCTCCGGCAAGACGCGCGTCATCACCGAAAAGATCTCGCACCTGATCTCGCGCCGCCACCTGGCGGCCGAGAAGATCGCCGCGATCACCTTCACCAACAAGGCGGCGAAGGAAATGCGCGAGCGCGTGGGCAAGCTCATTTCCGAGCAGTCGGCCAAGGCGCTCACGGTATGCACGTTCCATGCGCTGGGCCTGAAGTTCCTGCAGATCGAGCACGACCGCGCGCAGCTGCGCCGCGGGTTCTCCGTGCTGGACGCCGACGACAGCGCCAACATGATCAAGGAACTCTCGCCAAGGGCGTGAAACCGGAAGTCATCCAGGGCATCCGCAACCTGGTGGGCAAGGCCAAGAACGGCGGCCTGTCCCCTGAGGAAGCCATGGCCTCGGCACGCAGTCCGCGCGAGATAGAAGCCGCCACCATCTACGACCTGTACCAGCAGCGCCTCGCCGCATTCAACGCGGTGGACTTCGACGACCTGATCCGGCTGCCGCTGCGCATCCTGGAGACCGACGACGATGCGCGCGCCATCTGGCAGGAGCGCCTGCGCTACCTGCTGGTGGACGAATACCAGGACACCAACGACGCGCAATACCGCCTGCTCAAGGCCATCGCCGGCCCCAAGGCGCGCTTCACCTGCGTGGGCGACGACGACCAGAGCATCTACGCATGGCGCGGCGCGAACCCCGAGAACATCGACCAGCTCGGGCGCGACTTCACCGACCTGCGCGTGATCAAGCTGGAGCAGAACTACCGCTGCGCCAAGCGCATCCTGCGCGCGGCCAACCACCTGATCGCCAACAACCCGCACGTGCACGAGAAACGCCTGTGGAGCGACCATGCCGAAGGCCCGCCCATCCGCGTGCTGGAATGCAAGGACAACGACCACGAGCCGAGCGCATCGCCTCCATCGCGGCCAGCCTGCACGAGAAGTACAAGGAAAAAGGCATCCGCTGGGATGACTTCTGCATCCTCTACCGCGGCAATTTCCAGGCTCGCGTGATCGAGAAGGCGCTGCGCCTTGCCCGCGTGCCCTACCCACCTCAGCGGCGCCCTTTCCTTCCTCGACCGCGCGGAAGTGAAGGACATCCTCTGCTACCTGCGCCTGCTGACCAACCCGACCGACGACGCCGCCTTTCTGCGCGTGGTCAACGTGCCCAAGCGCGAGATCGGCGCCACGTCGCTGGAAAAGCTGGGCCAGATGGCCCAGGCACGCAACGCGTCGTTGCTGGACGCCGCGCGCAGCGACAGCGCGCTGAAGACCATCGCGCCGCGCGCCGCCTCGGCGCTGCCGGTTTCGCGCGATTGATGGACGAACTGCGCAGCCACGCCGTGCATGAGAGCGCCGCGGATCTGGTCAACACCGTGATCGAGAAAACCGGCTACGGCGCGCAGATCGCGGCGTCCACCACCGACGAGGTGCTGCGCGAGCGCCGCCTGGGCAACTGCGCGAACTGGTCGACTGGTTCCGCGCCATGGCCGCGACGGCGGCCGCACCGGCGACATCGCCGCCCAGCTCGCCCTGCTCAGCCATGCCGACCGCGACGATCCCGGCAATGCCCTGCGCATGATGACCCTGCACTCGGCGAAGGGCCTGGAGTTCCGTTTCGTCTTCATCGTCGGCTGCGAGGACGGCACGCTCCCGCACGAGGGCGCCATCGACGAAGGCCGCCTCGACGAGGAACGCCGCCTGATGTACGTCGGCATCACGCGCGCGAAGGAAATGCTGACCCTGTCCTTCTCCGCCCGTTCGCGTAAAACGGCGAAGTGCTGTCTAACGACCCCAGCCGCTTCCTCGAGGAACTGCCGCAGGACGACCTGCACTGGGACGGCAAGGACCCGGACGCCGACGCCGAAGTGAAGAAGGAAGCCGCCGACACCCATATCGCCCGCATCCGCGCGATGCTGGCGGGCGGCGGCTGACGCTTCAGATAAGCCCTTCCGCTTCCAGCTCGCTCTTCAGGTACGCGTAGTAGATCGGCGCGGCGCGACAAGCCCGGCAATGCCGAACGCCGCCTCGAACACCAGCATCGCGATCAGCAGTTCCCACGTCCGCGCACGAATCTGCCCGCCGACGATCTTCGCGTTGAGGAAGTATTCCAGCTTGTGCACCACGACCAGGAAGACCAGCGCTGCCACGCCCACCCACAGCGCGACGGACAACCCTGCCACCACGATCAGCACGTTGGAAATGAGGTTGCCCGCTACCGGCAGCAGGCCCACCACGAAAGTCACGATGACCAGCGTCTTCGCCAGCGGCACGTGCACGCCCAGCAGCGGAAGCGCCACCAGCAGGAACAGCGCCGCCAGCGTCGTGTTGATCGCCGATATCTTCAGCTGGGCGAAGATGATGTTGTGGAAGGCATCGGCAAGGCGCATGGAACGCGTCGACAGTTCGAATGCAAGTGGCTTGGCCGGGCGGCCGCCCGCTCCATGCGACACGGCAACGATGGCGCCCAGCACCAGGCCGATGAGGATATGCGCCGTGACCCGGGCCGCCGTGGTGCCGACCAGCTTCAGGTCGCCCGCGTGCTCATGGGCCCAGCCCATGCCCTGGGTGCGGAAATCGTTGAGGCTGTCCGGCAGGCGCGAGGTCAGCCAGGCAGGCAGTTGCTCGTGCGCCTTGTCCAGCAGCGGCACCAGTTTCGCATCCCACAGCTGCTGCGGATCGCCGATGTCGCGCGATAGAAGCTCAAGGCGCGAACACCAGCAGCACGATGGCACCCACCACGATGACCGTGACCACGCCCACCGCGATCAGCGGGCCCGTTCGCCGGGGATGACACGCCGGATCAACGGTGTCAGTGCCTCCACCACCTCGTAGACCAGCAGTCCCGCCAGCAGCGCGGAGACCAGGTGAAGCATCAGCACGCCCCAAAGCGCCAGCGCCGCGAGGATATAGGTGGCGATGCGGATGGCGCGGGACGATCCGGGCGTGCTGATCATGGGGGGTTCCTTGAATGGCGGCGATTCCAGCATCACGACGATGAACGTCAGATCAAACGCGCGGCCTCGAGTTCCGACTTCAGGTAGGCATAGAAAATGGGGGCCGCGACCACCCCCGGCAGCCCGAACGCCGCCTCGAACATCAGCATGGCCACCAGCAGCTCCCAGGCGCGCGCCCGGATCTGGCTGCCGACGATGCGTGCGTTGAGGAAGTATTCCAGCTTGTGGATCACGATCAGGAACACCAGCGCGCCCAGGCCCACGTAAAGCGACACCGACAACCCGACGATGGTGATGGCCGTGTTGGACAGCAGGTTGCCGATCACGGGAAGCAGCCCCACGAGGAATGTCACGACGATCAGCGTCTTGGTCAGTGGCAGGTGCACGCCGAACAGGGGCAGTATGCCGAGCAGGTAGATGGCCGTGAACACGGTATTGACCATCGAGATCTTGATCTGGGCGAAGACGATGTGTGGAACGCGTCGGCCAGCCGCGCGCTGCGCAGCGACATCTCGGCGGCGAACGGCCCCACCTGGTGGCTGGGCCGGGTGCGGCTCAGGGCGACGATGGCACCGAGGATCAGTCCGATCAGGATATGTACCAGCACGCGCGCGGCCTCCTTGCCGGCCAGTTGCAGGTCCACCGCGTGCGAGCGGGCCCAGTCCATCGCCGTGTAGCGAAGCGCCTCGACACTGTCGGGCAGGCGATCCACGATGGCGGGGGCAGTTGCTGCCGTGCACGCTCCACCAAGGGCATCAGGCGGTCCTGCCACAACTCCTGGGGGTTGCCGATCTCGTTGCGGAAGTAACTGATCCCGCCCAGGATCAGCAGGGTCAGCAGACCCACCACCACCACCCCGATCACCGCTACGGCCAGCACGCGCGCGCGGTCGTTCGGAAGGCGGCGCCCCATCAACGGCGCCGTGGAGACCACCATCTCGTAGACGAGCAAGCCGGCGAGCAGGGCCGGCAGCAGGCGCAGCCACAGGATCAGCAGCAAGCCGATACCCGCGGCGACGTAACTGGCGATGCGCACGGCGCGGATCCGTGATGGCGAAGCGTCCATGGACGATCTCGTCGTGAGTAAGGCCGCAGTCTGTCAGTACGTGGGGCGGCAGCGCCAGAGGCATGCCGCCGTCGTCAGGCTGTCGTAAACTGCGCGCAGAATCGCCGCCCCTCGGGTGCCGATACCCGTTCGACAAGGGGTTTCCATGATGAAGTTCGCTCCGGTCGCCCTGGCGGCCGCACTCGCCCTCGCCACCGGCGGTTGCGCCCATGCGCCACGCGCGGCCACCCCCGCGTCCCCGGCAGCGGTCGTTGCCGCACCCGCGACGCCTGCGGCGCCCGCCGTCGGCGCCGCCGCCGACGACAACCTCAACGCGGTGGCCTGGTCGCAGCGCGCCGACGAGCACGACCTGATCTACCTGCAGACCTTTCGCGATGCGCAGGAGAAAATCCTCAAGGCGAAGCAGGATCCCGCATGGGACGCCTTGCCGAAGGACGACCGCGCCGCACATCCGTCGCTGGCCGGCCTGAAGCCGGCCGTGATCCTCGACATCGACGAGACCGTGCTGGACAACTCCCCGTACCAGGCGCGCCTGGTGCGCTCCGGAGGCGAATACAACGAGGCGGAGTGGGCCGCATGGTGCAAGGAAGCGGCAGCCCGGCCGCTGCCCGGCGCCCTGGCCTTCACCCGATTTGCCGCGGACCACGGCATCGCCGTGTTCTACATCTCCAACCGGGCCCGTGACCTCGACGACGCCACCCTGGCCAACCTGCGCAGCGCCGGGTTCCCCGTCGCCGGCAAGGAGTCCTTCCTCGGCCTGGGCACGGTGGTCGACGGCTGCGAGCAGGCGGGTAGCGAGAAGAGCTGCCGGCGGCAGCGGATCGGCGCCCATTACCGGGTCCTGATGCAGTTCGGCGACCAGCTGGGCGATTTCACCAGCATCCCCGGGACACGCGCGAGGGCCGCCTTCGTGCCATGGCGCCGTACACGGCGTGGATCGGCGAACGCTGGTTCGTCCTGCCCAACCCTACCTACGGTTCATGGGAACCGGCGCTGTTCGACAATGACTTCGAGTTGTCGCGACCCGAACGGCGACAGAAAAAGATTGATGCGTTGCGCATCAATTAAATCAGCTACTTAGGTGGTGTTAGATGATGTATTGCATTAGCAATGTCATCCAACTATCATCCCCGTCGCCGAAACCCGTGGTGCTTCAGAGCAAGGCGGGCAAGGCCATTTCCCTTACCGGCTTCGGGCTGGATAACCCGTGAGACGATGAGTCTCCGGGGTTTTTTCTTGTACGCTCCCCGTCCCCGCTGTTCCGAGACGTCGAAGCCCCCATGCGCCGCTCCCTCCTGCTGGTACCGGTCCTCCTGGCCCTGCTCGTGTCCGTCGCGGCCTGCGACAAGAAGAAGACGGAAGCGCCGGGTACGCCGGGCGGCGGTTCGCCGGAGGACGCCACGCGCGCGTCGCTGGAGCTGATCCGTGACGGCAAGTTCGACATGTTCTGGCGCCACGCCCTGCCCCCGGCCGACTTCGCCAACCTGCGCGCGGACTGGCCGCGCCGCAACGAGGCCGAAGCACCGATGGATCCGGCCGACCGCGCCAAGTTCGAGGCGGGCGTGAAACGCCTGACCGAGCCCGATGCCGAGAAAAAACTGTTCGCCGACCTGCGCCCCACGCTGGTGCGCTTCGATCGCGATTACAAAGACCAGATGCCGCTGATCTCGGGCGTCGGCCAGTCGATGGCCCTGACGGCGATCGACCAGGCCAAGGACCTCACCGTGCCGCAGAAACGGCAACTGCGCGAGGCGGTGAACATCGTCGCTCCCTGGACACAGACCGTGGCCTGGGGTGACCAGGCACGTGCAAAGGAGGCGATCGGCATCCTGGTGGATACCGCGCGCAAGGCGGGCCTCTCCACGCCCGACGCCCTGCACGCGATGAACTTCGAGCAATCGATGGCCACCTGGTCCGCGGGGTGGCTCGGCTTCAAGCGCCTCCTCGCGGTCTACGGGTTGTCGGTGGACAAGAGCTTCGACTCGGTGAGCATCGATACGCTGGAAAACAACGGGGGCTCGGCCCACGTGAAGATCACCTATACCCTGCTCGACAAACCCATCCAAACCGACGCGACACTGGTGCTGCTGGACGGTCGTTGGTACGACAGCGACCTGCTGCAACGCGTACGCGACGACCACGCGCGCCTGGCCCAGCCCGCCCCGGCCACGACGACGCCTGCGCCGCCCACCACCGCCGCGGCGCCCGTAACCCCACCCGCTGCGCCGGTCGCAGCCGCCCGGGCGCGCTAAGGCCGTACAATCGCCGCATGTCCGAAATCCCGATGAGTGCGACTCCGCACGTCCATGTCGCCCGCTCACCCTGGTGGTTCAAGCTGCTGGGGCGTTTCCTCGAACCCTGGGTCCGGATCAAGCGCGATCCGGCCGAACCGACCACGTTGCTCAGAAGCGGCGCGGCCGTGTGCTACGCCATCGAGCGCGACGGTACGTCCGATGCGCTGATCCTCGAGCGCGCCTGCCGCGAAGCCGGGCTACCCAGCCCGATGCAGTTGCTGGAGCTGCCCGGCCGCCGGCGTCGTTCCGTCTTTTCGCTGAGCCGCCGCCATGGCTGGCTGTTCGGACGCACCGACGCCAGGGGCCCGAAAGAGCCGCTCGGCCAGCTGATCCGTGCGATCGAGGACGATCCCACGCGCGACATCCAGGTGGTTCCCGTCTCGATCTACGTCGGGCGCGCACCCGCCCGCGAAAGCGGCTGGTTCAGCGTACTGTTCGCGGAGAACTGGCTGGTGGTGGGCCGCTTCCGCCGCATGCTGGCCCTGCTGCTCAACGGACGCGATACCGTGGTGCATTTCTCCACGCCGGTCTCGTTGCGCGACGTGCTGGGCGAGTCGCGCGGCCTCACGCCCGAGCGACTGACCCGCAAGATAGCCCGCGTGCTGCGCACCCATTTCCGTCGCGTTCGCGCGGCGGTCATCGGGCCCGACCTCTCCCACCGCCGTACGGTGGTCGATGCCGTGCTCACCACCGAGCCGGTCCGCGATGCCATCGCCGCCGGCCAGCAAGGAAAACATCACGCTGGCAAAGGCGCAGCGCCGCGCACGCGATTTCGCGCTGGAGATCTCGGCGGATTATTCGCATCCCGTGGTCCGTTCGTCCTCGTTCCTGCTGTCCAACTTCTGGAACAAGCTGTACGACGGCATCGCGATGCATCACTTCGACAAGGCGCGCGCCGCAGCGCCGGGCCACGAGGTGATCTACGTACCCTGCCACCGCAGCCACACCGATTACCTGCTGCTGTCCTACCAGCTGCATCACTCGGGCGTGGTGCCGCCGCACATCGCGGCCGCGTCAACCTCAACCTGCCGGTGGTGGGACCGATCCTGCGCCGTGGCGGCGCGTTCTTCCTGCGCCGCAGCTTCAAGGGCAACGCGCTGTATTCCGTGGTGTTCAACGAGTACCTCGCGCAACTGGTGGACCGCGGCGTGCCGCTGGAATACTTCATCGAGGGCGGCCGCTCGCGTACGGGACGCCTGCTGGCGCCACGTGCCGGCATGCTGGTGATGACGCTGCGCGCGTTCCTGCGTGCACCGCGCCGTCCCGTCCTGTTCCAGCCCGTGTACATCGGCTATGAGAAGCTGATGGAAGGCAAGTCCTACATCGGCGAGTTGTCGGGTAAGCCCAAGGAGAAGGAATCCCTGCTCGGCCTGATCCGTGGCCTGAAGGTGCTGCGCCAGCGCTATGGCCACGTGACGCTGAACTTCGGCGAGCCGATCCCGCTCACGCCGATGCTCGATGCCGTCGCCCCCGACTGGCGCGCGACCACCGCGGAACCCGACACACGACCGGACTGGATGAACGGCCTGGTCGACGATCTTGCCGACCGCATCCAGATCAACATCAACCGCGCGGCCGACGTCAATCCGATCAACCTGCTGGCCCTGGTGCTGCTGGCCACGCCCAAGCACGCCATGGCGGAAAACGACCTGCTGGCCCAGCTCGAGCTGACCAAGTCGATGTTCGTGGAACTGCCGTACTCCGACCGGGTCACCATCACGCCGATGAACCCGCAAGGCATCGTCGCCTACGGCGAGCAGATGGGCTGGATCCGTCGGGTACGCCACCCCCTGGGCGACGTGCTGGTCACGGACGGCGAGCAGGCGGTGTTGCTGTCGTACTTCCGCAACAACGTGCTGCACCTCAACGCGGCGGCGGCGTGGGTGGCGGCGTGTTTCCTCAACAATCGGCGCATGTCGCGCTCCTCCGTGATCCGCCTGGGCCGGCTCATCTACCCGTTCATCCAGGGCGAGCTGTTCCTGCCGTGGGACCAGGACGGCTTTGCGGCGCAGGTGCAGGACACCATCGAGTTCTTCGTCCGCCGCGGGCTTCTCGAGTCCAGTGTGGACGGTCGCGTGCTGGAGCGGGGTCCGGGCCAGGATGACGGCGCGTACCAGCTTCGCGTCATCGCGCGCAGCATGCTGCAGGCGTTCGAGCGGTATTACATAGCCATTGCAGCATTGGTGAAGAACGGCCCGCACACCATGAGTTCCGGGAACTGGAAACCGCCTGCACCCTCACGGCGCAGCGGCTGGGCCTGCTGAACGAGTTGTCGGCACCGGAGTTCTTCGACAAGGCCTTGTTCCGCGGCTTCATCCAGAAGCTGCGCGAAGTGAAGATCGTCTGGACCGACAGTGCGGGCAAGCTGGATTTCAGCGACGCCCTCGAGGACATGGTGCGCGATGCGCGCGTCATCCTCGCACGCGAAGTCCGGCATTCGATCCTCAAGATCACCCCGGGCGGTGACAACGATCGCGATCTGGACGCGCGCCCACCCGCCGATCCCGGCGAAACCACGGCCGAGTCGCTGCACGAGCGACACGTAGCCAACGAAGAAACACGTCACCGGGAACATCCCGGCACGTGAGGGCATGGCGGTGGCGACACCGCCCTCGCCCACGCTTTTGCTGGATGTCGTCCGACACGGCATGCGCCTTGTCGGGGACATATGCGCACGGGCCACGAGCCTAACCTTTGCGGCAGGATTTCCCACGCAAAGGATGCAGCATGGATATGACTCCACCACAGGCGCCGCCTGCCGTCGTCAGCAGCTCACAGCAGGAGGCCATCGACGGGCTCCAGCGACTGCTCGACGTGCAGGCGTGGCTCACCGAACAGCAAGCCGCCCTTCCCGTCCTGCCAGCCACGCCCCACGCGGAAGATCGCGCGGCCTATCTTGCCGGGCTGGATGCCTGGTGGCGCCAGCCGGTCGATGGTGCGCCCGGCACGCCCTCCGTGGCACGGGTCGACGCGCTGGCCGCACGACTTGCCGCTACCCTGCGGGACGAAGCCATCGTGCGGCGCATCGACGGCACCCTGGACGATAGCGCGGCCTCGCTGGCCACCCGTTTCGCCCGTTCGTTCGGCGGTGCCTTGCCACCGGGCATCGAGGCACGCAGCCTGCGGGTCGGCGAGGTCGATTACGCCGGCGCGGTGATCGTCGGCAGCGACGCCCCGGGATCACCCACGCTTCTCTTCACGCCAGACCAAGGCTGGGAGGCTTTCGCAACGCTCGACGCCTTGCACGCGCGCACGGAGGTGCGCCTGCGCCAGATCATGGCTCGCCGTCAGACGCTGCCGGGCGTACGCGCGGACGAGGCACAGCAGGTGGTCACCACGTCGCGCTTCGTCGATTCCGCGCCCCTGCACGGCGA
The DNA here is from genome assembly GCA_016801395.1 of Leptodermis oblonga. Lineage (NCBI taxonomy): Eukaryota > Viridiplantae > Streptophyta > Magnoliopsida > Gentianales > Rubiaceae > Leptodermis > Leptodermis oblonga. Next base: position 10,068 of record VMRK01000501.1, read on the forward strand.
TGTGTTCCCGACCCTCGCGAACCGCATGGGCGAACTGCACCGACAGAAGGTGGCGGACGCATGGCCGGAAGCGGGCACCGCGGACGCGTCGCGATTGGCCGACGACATCGCGGCCGCCGACGACCTGCACGCGCTGATCGACGTGTCCGCCCTGCTCGACGCACGCGAAACGCGCCTCGCGGCGGCAGCCAGCGAGGCACGACTGGCGCGCGTGCCCACCGAGGTGGCGCAGGGATGGCGTCGCGCCGTGGCGGAGTATCGGATGGCCGGCCTGCTGGCCGTCGCTTCCGCACAGCAGCATCCTGCGGGTATCCCGCTCGATCTTGCACAGTGGACCCGACGCGAGCTCGTCGCTGCGCTGACACGACACGGCATCACCGTCGATCCGGCCGACATCGCGATCGAGGCCTCCGGCACGGAAGCGCCGGTCCTGCAGGCATCGTCCTCATCGGCCGTACCGACCCGCATCAGCCTCGCCGAATTCGCCTTGCGCAACACCGGCGTCTTCGATGCGCGCTCGCTGCGCGTCGTGAGCGCGCAGGGTACGCCGCCGCCGTGCAGGTGCTGCGTGACATCGTTCGCGAGCTGAACCTCGCACCCCGCTTCACGACGTACCTGCGTGAAAAGCTGCGCGATCCCGGCGGCCGCCCCTACCGCACCACCGCCATGCGCCTGCAGCAGGCACGCATGCGCCTGGAAGCCGCCGAAGCACGCATGGCGTCGTACCTCACCGACGAGCCCGCCGTCTTCCTCGACGACAACGACGACCGGGGCTACCGCATGGTAGAGGCCGTGCTCGACAGTCCGGCCGCCGCCACCCGGCGCACCGTGGGCGGGCACCGCATCGGCGTGCGGCAACTGGTCTACCAGGGCATGGTCGTCAGCGATGTGCTGGTGATCGGCGTGCAGGATCCGCGCAGTTCGTCACGCGTCGTGCTCTACACGCCTGGCGCGCCGGATGGCCTGTCGTTCCGCGAGTTCGCCGACCGGGCGACGGCGGCACGGCAATTCCTGTATGCACCCGCGTTCGAGGACTACCTGCTGCGGCGGCTTCCCGCCGAACTGGGCGAGATGCGTCCCAACGGCAGCGGGCGCCGTTTTCGCGTGTCCGCATCGACGGCGCGCGCGCACTGGGTGCTGAGCGCGCCGGGCGATGGCCGTGGCACGCTCACGGAGGGCCCGTTCGAGGAGCGGGTAGTGGCTGGCGACATCCGCACGGCCCTGTTCGATGCGGAGGTCGTGCGGCAGACACGCGACGTGGCCTGGGCCGGGCGAAGCACAGCACAGGCCGACACCGATTCGATCCGGGGGATTCTCCAGGTGGCCCTGTCGGGCAATCGGGGTCCGGCGGCACCGATCACGGATACCGTCAGCGCCGTCGGTCAGGCGTTACAGGCCACATGGCGGTTCTACGACAACGTCAAGGCCGGCAATGGCAGCCAGGCATTCGTGGATTTCACAGAGGCGTACACCGCGTCGCTGGCCCTGGCCGGTTGGCAGGGTGCCCTCTCGGCGGGCCGCCGGGCCGTACTGTCGCTGCCGCAAGGTCGCGGCGCGAAGCGTGTACCGTCGTCGCTGCGTCGTCCAGACAGCCATCCGCGGCTGGACCCCCGCTATGCCATAGACGACATCGATCTGAGCGCGACACGGCCAGATGCGAACGGTGTTCATTGGCTGGACGGCCGCCGCTACGTCCACCAGCAAGCCGTGTGTTCGAGGTACGCCACGACGCCGCGCTGGATATCTGGCGGCTGAGACGACCGAACGCCCTGGATGCGGCCTTTCCCGGCCCCGTGGTCGAACCCGGGCCGTCGGGGCCGTGGCGCGTCCGGACGGATATCGGCCTGCGTGGCGGCTGGGTGGAACCGGGGGCCATGCCCCAGCCCAACACGCGCGGCATCATGGGACAGGAGCTGCAGGGGCTTTCCGAGTTCCAGCGCTGGACGTTCCAGCACGCGTTCCAACGCCGGCTGCGCAACGTGGGTGAGGCCAACCTGCTCTATTGGGAGGCAACCGCGCAACCGACGCCGCGTTTCGTGACGCTGCGCCAGCGAACCGCCTGGAACGACGCCTTGCGCGAAGCCCGCAGCACGCCGGTCGAGCCCCTGCCGCCAGGTGCCGCGCCACCGCCCGGCGCGACCTGGCGCGTACTCTCGCCGGAGGAATGGCCTGCGTCCGTATGGCACGCGCACCACCCGGGCGACGCACTGATCGGACTGGGTCGAGACGGCTCGCTGGTCGTACCGCTGCAATCGGTACCGCGGTCGGGCCTGCGCGGGTTGCCGGCACGGGGTGACGCGCCCGTGCCGGCGGATGGCCACGACTGGCTGCACATCCGCCTGGATCGATACCGCGCGCGGCTCGGGCGACCGGCCGTCCGGGGATCCGGGTGATCGAGGATCGGTATGGCGGGGTGACCACCTATGTGCTCCAGCCCGATGCTGGCTTCCCGCTCAGCTTCCTTGGGCTGGAGGCCGGGGATTTCACGGCCGTGAATCTCCCTTAGCCGTTCGCACCCTGCCGATCCCCGTGCGGCCCGACGGCTCGCCGGGGGTCGGCAACGGGGTACCATCCGTGGATGGACAAGCACGACACCACTCACTTCGGTTTCCGCGACGTACCCGTCGCGGACAAACAAAAACTCGTCGGCCAGGTGTTCACCTCGGTCGCACGCAGTTACGACCTCATGAACGACCTGATGTCCTTCGGCGTCCATCGCCTCTGGAAGCGTCATTTCGTGGCGGTCAGCGGTGTGCGTCGCGGCGATCGCGTGCTCGACCTGGCCGGTGGCACGGGTGACATCGCAGCCCTGCTCAAACCGGTGGTAGGAGACGAAGGCGAAGTGGTGGTAGGCGACATCAATGCCGCCATGCTGGGTGTCGGCCGCGACCGCCTGACCGACCGCGGCCTGGTCTCGGGGCTGCGTTGGGCGCAGATGAACGCGGAGATGCTTCCGTTCCCCGACAACAGCTTCGATGCCGTCACCATCGCCTTCGGCCTGCGTAACGTGACCGACAAGGACAAGGCGCTGGCCGACATGCACCGGATCCTCAAGCCCGGCGGGCGCGCGCTGGTGCTGGAGTTCTCCAAAGTGCGCAGCCCGGTCCTCTCGCGGCTGTACGACGTGCATTCCTTCCAGATCCTGCCACGTCTGGCCGGCTGTTCGCCAACGACGGCGACAGCTACCAGTACCTCGCCGAATCGATCCGCAAGCATCCCGACCAGGACACCCTCAAGGGCATGATGCTGGCGGCCGGATTCGGCCACGTGGAAGTGCGCAACCTCACCGGCGGCATCGTCGCGATCCATCGGGCTTATAAGCTCTGAGGAGTTACCTCACAGCCGTGCTGTAAGGCGGCGACACGGTGTCAGTGCACGACACGGACAGACCGATCCTCTCGGCCTGCCTAACTTTGCGTGGAGATCCCCCACGCAAAGGACGCACCATGGACACCGCACCGCCGCAGGCTCCGCCCGCGATAACCCAGAGCGAGCACCAGCAGGCGCTCGATACCGTCAAGCGGCTTGCCGACGTACAGCGCTGGCTCGTGGAACAACGCAGCGCCCTCCCCGCATGGCCTGCCTCGCCGACCGCGCAAGGTAAAGATGCCTATCTCGACGGCCTGACCGCGTACTGGCGCGCACCGATCGCCCTGGCACCGGGTGTACCCGACTCTTCCCGTGCATCCGCACTTGCCGCGCAGTTGGCCGGCACGCTGCGCGACGATGCCGTGCTGCTCGGGCTGGACGGTACGCTGGACGAACGCGCGTGACATGGGCCACGTCGTTCGCGCGCTCCACCGCCGGCACACCGCCGGGCTTTGTCGCCAGCGAACTGCTCATCGGCGACACGCCCTACGCCGGTGCGCTGGTGCTGCAGAAGCCGGATGAAACCGATCTCGTGCTGCTGTTCATGCCGGATGCCGGCTGGCAGGCCTTTCCGCACCTGGACGCCCTGCACGAAGCCGCCGAAAAGCATTCCGGGAGCCCTGCTGATCCACGAGGAACTGCCCGGCATCGTGCACGACGATATCGAGCCGCTACTGGACACGCCGTTCGTCTCGTCGCGCGCCATGGGGCCGGATGCCTTCCTCCAGATGGCCTCGCGGATCGCGCGCGTACAGGAGCAACGCGTCGTGGATGCCTGGAGCGATTTTGCCGATGGCCTCGTCGATGCGGGCGCACTGGCCGATCGCGTGCGCGACGCACTGGACCTGAACGACCACCTCGACGTGCATGCGATGCTCGCGCGCCGCGACATCCGCCTGGGCACCGCCGTGGAAGACGCACGACTGGCCGGCCTGCCCGCCTCCGTACGTGCCGACTGGACCCGGGCCCGCCGTACCTACGTCGATGCCCTTGCCACCGCCAGCCAGCGACGCGCGGCCGCCGGCCTGACCGACGTCACGCCACTGGACGAGTTCGTCGAAGATGCCTTGAAACGCGAACTCACCGCGCTTGGCGTCACCGACGCACCGGCCGATCTCGCCGTGCGCATCACCCCGGTGCCCGGCGATGTACCGGGCTGCTTTCCCATGTCTTCCAGGGTGCATCGACCCAACGCGCCGGGCTGGTGGAGTTCGCTTACCAGAACATCGGTCACCTTTCCGCCGCCGCACTGCGACTGGAGCGTGTGGATGGCGCGGCACCGTCCGTCTCGCTGGACGGACGGGCAATCCGGGACATGGTGCGCCGTGCCGACGTGGGTGCCGCCTATGCCGCGTACCTCGACCGTCGCCTGACGTCGTCCCCGGAGGCGGCGACGTCGCGCGCGATCGCCAGGGACCTGCAGCAGGCCCGCATGCGTTTCGAGCTGGAGGAAAGCCGCCTGTCCTACTACCGGCAGGATGTACCGAGGGCCTTCGCCTACGCCGACCGGACATCGGCTACCGCTGGATGAAGGCCGTGATCGATGCACCGGAGCCGTCCGCGCGACGCACGGTGGACGGCTATACGATCGTGGCGCGCCAGGTCACCTATGCCGGCGTACCCCTGGCCGATGTCTTCGAGGTGGGCGCCAGCTCGCAGCACAGTTCGTCTCGCGTGGTGCTTTACACGCCCGACGCACCCGACGGCGTGGCGTTCCGCGAGTTCCATACGCGCGAGGACGCGGCGCGCCGCTTCTTCCTCGACCCCGCGAACGAACGCTGGTTGCTCGACCGGCTTCCCGGCACGTTCGCGGAAATCGCGCCCAACGGCATACGACGATTCAAGGTGTCCGACGCCACACGACGGAGCCACTGGGCTTTCGCGCAACAGGACGCGGGCCAGTACACGCGCATGGAGGAAGACCTCGACCATCGCGTGGTGGACGGCCATCTGATCGATACGCTCTACGCGACATCGGTAGCGCTGCTGAAGAGCCACGTCGCCACATTGACGCGTACCACCGGGGCAGCGGACTGGCAGTCGGCCGCGCACGCGCTCGCGTCCGCGACAGCCGCCGCCAGCCCGGTGCACACCCTCGCGGGCGACCTTCTCGAACAGACCCTGCGACAAACGGCACAGATCATGCCCGCCTTGTGGCGGATGGAGGAAAACATCAAGGCGGGCGACCACCCGCAGGCCTTCCTCGACATGGTGCAGGCGTACACTCGTCGCTCAACGTCATCGGGGTACGGCCGCTGCTGGGCGCCAGGTTTCCGGGCAGCCTCATCCGCACCGGCCACCGTTCGGCCAGCGTCGTGTCCAGCCGCCAACGCGTAGCACCTGCAGACACCGTTTTCGAATCGCGCTTCGTCGCCCAGGGTATCGACCCTACCGGTGCCGAGTCGGTGCATGCGGGGTGCTGACGCTCCGCGGCCACCACTACATCAGCCAGCAAGGTCATCTGTACGGTGTGCGCTTCGATGCGGCAACGGTACATGGCGCCTCGCGCGACCGGGTGCGCTCGACGCACAGTTCACCGGCCCCGCGATCGAACGCAGTGCATCCGGTATGTGGCGAACGACACGGCACGTCGGATTGCGCGGGGGGGGAAGATCGTGCACGCAAGCTGCTCGGACGCGTCAGGACCGAGCCCGCCCACCCGCGCGTGGCCATGCTCAGCCGCGCGCAGCGGAGGGGCCTGCTGATCGAGTTGCAGCGTCTCACCGGCAGTCAGTCGGAGGCTGTGTCGATCTACGCCAGCATGCGGCTCGCGGATCCCGCCACACGCGGGCGTGGCCTTTCCCTCGCGCAGCAGGGCTATTTCCATCGTGCCCTCGAGCACGCTTCCCGGATCCCGCGCATCCCGGCCCCGGCGCGCGTGGAACCGTTCTCCGCGCCGCCGCGGGCTGCCGCGCCCGCGGCGTCGGCATCAGGCGCGGCAGAGCCACGGGCGGGTTACTCCGGCGGCGTCGCCGTACGTCATCCTGCAGGCCTGGCACTGACCCGGCCGGCCGCGACGCCCCTGGTCGAGTTGCCGCCGACGGCATGGCCCGACACGGTATGGATCTACCTCTCGGAGGCGGACATCGCCGCGCGCGTCGGCGCCACCGACATACGTCTCCCCCAAGGCATCCTCGCCCAGGGGCGCGTGGGAGGCGTCGCCGGCCTGACGCTGCCCCCCGAGACGCCGCTGGCCCAGATTCCGGGTGCCGTCGTGGCCGGCGTCGGTGCAGGCGACACGCTCGGTTCCGTCGCACGCGGCTGGGTGCGGGTCGACCTGCGCGCCGTAAGGACACGACCCGGCAGCGATGGCCTGCCGTTGTTCCGGTTGTCCCGCACAGGCGGACCGGGCAACACGGGCATGGTCATCACGCCCCGCCCGTCCATCGGGGATCCGGCGGCCGTGCGTGACGTGTGGCTACCGCGGGCGAATTCGAACTCGGCACGTGGCCGTCGCCACCGTCACCGCGCCCCTGATCCGTCCCGGTGCCGGAAGACCTCCGGCACCGGGTGGCATACTGGAGGCTTGCCTGCACCGGAAGCCTCCATGCGCCTGCCATCCATCCTCGTCCTCGCCCTCGCGTTCCCGGCGGCGGCCCTTGCCGCCGATCCGCACTCCTATGCCCAGCCCGATACGGTCCGGGTCACCCACCTCGACCTCGACCTGACGCTGGACTTCGGCAAGCGCGAACTGGCCGGCCAAGCCACGTTGAAGCTCGACTGGAAGGCACCCGGGGCCAGCGACCTCGTGCTGGATACGCGCGACCTGACGATCGTCCGCGTGGAAGCCCTCGGCGCCGGCGGCAAGGCATCGGCGTTGAAGTTCGCCCTGGCGCCCCGCGACAAGGAACTCGGCGCGAAGCTGACGATCCAGGCCCCCACGCATCCGGGCAGCGTGCGCATCGTCTACGTCACCGCACCGGAAGCCTCCGGGCTGCAGTGGCTGACGCCGGCACAGACGGCGGACAAGAAACAGCCTTTCATGTTCTCGCAATCGGAGTCGATCCACGCCCGTTCGTGGGTACCGCTGCAGGATTCCCCCGCGATCCGCTTTACCTACGACGCGCATATCCACGCGCCGAAGGATGTCCGCGTGGTAATGAGCGCCATCAACGACGCGAAGCATCCGCTGGATGGCGACTTCACCTTCGACCAGCCGCATCCCATTCCGTCGTACCTGCTGGCGATCGCCGCCGGTGACCTGGCGGTCAAGGAAACCGGGCCGCGCAGCGCCGTCTATGCCGAGCCCAGCGTGGTCGGCAAGGCCGCGCACGAGTTCGAGGACACTGAAAAGCTCATCGCCACCACCGAGCAGCTGTACGGCCCGTACGCATGGGGCCGCTACGACATCCTCGTATTGCCGCCGTCGTTCCCGTTCGGCGGCATGGAAAACCCGAACATGACCTTCGCCACGCCGACCGTGCTGGTCGGCGACAAGAGCCTGGTCTCGCTGGTCTCGCACGAGCTGGCCCACTCATGGTCGGGCAACCTGGTCACCAGCGCCGCGTGGCGCGACATCTGGCTCAACGAAGGCTTCACCACCTACGTCCAGGGACGCATCACCGAAGCGGTGTACGGCAAGGCGCTGGCCGATGAGGAAGCCCTGTTGTTTCCGCGCGCGAGTTGCAGAAGACGATCGGCCAGATGCCTGCGAACACACAGAAGCTGACGCCGGACGCGCGTGGCGTGGGCGCGGACGATTCACTGTCCTCCGTGGCATACGACAAGGGCTCGTGGTTCCTGCGCACGTTGGAGCAACGGTTCGGCCGCGACACGTTCGATGCGTACCTGAAGGGCTATTTCGCCCATTTCGCCTTCCAGAGTATCGATACGGACACGATGTTCGCCTACCTCAAGGCGAACCTTCTCGATAAATACCCCGGCAAGATGAGCGAGGCCGAGGCCGTGCATGGATATGGCAGCCGGGCATCCCGAAGAACGCACCGCTGCCCGCGTCGCCACGCTTCGACCGCATCGACGCGCAACGCACGGCATTTCTCGGCGGCACGCTGTCCGCCGACAAGCTGGATGCGAAAGGCTGGAACATCAGGAATGGATGTACTTCCTCGATCGTCTGCCCGACGTGCCGCCGCTGGCGACGATGACGGCGCTGGACGCGGCCTGGCACCTTACCGGCACACCGAACGCGGAGATCGGCATGCGCTGGTATGCGCATGCCATCGCCGCCGGCGACAAGACTGTCTGGCCGCTGCGGCGGAGCACATGACCCGCATCGGCCGGCTCTACCTGACCACGCCGGTGTACCGCGCCTTCGCCGCACGCCCGAGGGCCTGGCCTATGCCAAGGCCACCTACGCCAAGGCGAAGAGCGGCTATCACCCGATGACCCAGCAGGCGGTGGAACGTATCCTCGCCGGCACATCGAAGAAATAAGCCGCGCAGACTTGCATACCGTCACGGTGCCCCGCATGTTGCGGGGCGTCCTTTGTTCAGGCTCCCGATCCCATGGCCAAGACCCCGCTCCCCGCCCCGACCCCCAGCCGGCCCCTGTGGCAACGCCTGCTGATCCGCCGGCTCAAGTTCCTCATCGTGGTGGCCCTGGTCCTGGGCGTCGGCGCCGGCGGTGTCTATCTGTTCGCACCCTCGCTGCTGCTGAAGGCCGACGCGGCCCGCCTGGCGATGTCCGCGCACATGGAAAAGAAGCAGGTGGTCGCGGGCGACACCACCTGGTCGTACTACGAGGGCGGCACCGGCCCCACCATCGTCCTGCTGCACGGTTTCGCGGCCAACAAGGAGACCTGGCTGGAGATGGCCAAGGGTCTGACCGACCACTTCCACGTGGTGGCGCCGGACCTTCCCGGCTGGGGCGAATCGTCCCGCAACGAGGGCGGCGACTACGGCATCCCGGCGCAGGCGGCACGCGTGCAGGCGTTCGCCGCCGCCGCGGGACTCGGGCACTTCATGCTGGTCGGCCATTCGATGGGTGGCGCCATCGCGGTGTGTACGCGAGCGCCCACCCCGACCAGGTGGCCAGCCTGGTCCTGATGAGCTCGCTGGGGCTCACCTTCAAGGACAACGATTTCGTACGCGACGTCAAGGCGGGGAAAGATCCCTTCATCTTCCGCGACCGTGCCGACCTCGAAGCCCTGCTTGCACGGATCTTCCTCACCCCGCCGCATATCCCGGGCCGCGTCGAGGATGCGCTGCTTGCGCGCAACGAGAAGGATCGCACCTTCATAGAACGCACCTTCAACCGGTTGCGCGAGCCGGCGCAGGCGTATGCCCTGGACCCGGTCATCGGCGGCCTGTCCATGCCGGTGCTCGGCGTCTGGTGCCGCGAGGACAAGATCATCGACGTCTCCGCGCTGGATACCCTGCGCGGCGGCCTGAAAAGCTCGCCCTCCATCGGTGCCACCGTCATGAACGGATGCAATCACATGCCCATGCTGGAGAAACCTGACGAGACGGCGCGTATCCTCACGGGGTTTGCGCTGGCTCACTGAAAACGGGTACCAGGTCCGTAAGACCTTGCCGGTGGCTGCGTCATTGCGCGTTTTTCCAGGGGTCTTTCACCGACAGACGATGAGGCCATCCCACCCGTAACCTGCGGATTCCTTTCCCACAAGGTTTCCGCATGGATGCGATGCCCCCTTCCTCGCCGCCCGCCGAGATACGCGAGAGCCACCATGAGGCGATCGACACCGTCCAGAGGCTGATCGCCGCACAGCGCTGGCTTATCGAGCAACAGACAGCGATGCCCGCCCTCCCGGAGACGTTCTCCGCCGAAACGCTCAGCGCGTTCGTGGCCGACGTCGAGGCGTTCTGGGAAGGCGGCATCGAAACCGCGACCGGCAAGCGATTGCGGCGCGACGCCCTGGAACAGACCCTGCGCACCGCCCTGTTCGACCTGGCCCTCCTGCAGGGCCTCGATCGCACGCTGGACGACGATGCCCGCGCTCTCATCACCGCCGCGCTGGCACCGCATGCCGTCGCCCCACCCTACATCGCGTGGCACGAAGTGACGATCGGCGATGCGCCGCACGCCGGTTCACTGCTGCTTGTGGACACGCGGCCGGGGGGCATCGTCATGGCCTTCACCGCCACGCGCGGATGGGATCGGTACACCGACCTCGCGCAGGCACATGCCGCCCTGGAGAAACAGGTGCGGGCCATCCTGGCCGCACGGGTCGATCTCCCCGGCCTGGCGCGCGCCAGGATCAACGTCCACGCCACCGAGGCATGCGTGGGCTCACACCGCCTGAATGGGCCTGCCCTGGCCACCCTGGTCGATCGGGTGGTCACCATGCAGCGCGACAAGATCGAACAGGCATGGATCGAATTCGAACTCGAGCGCGCACTGCCTGGACGCGTGCAGCGGCTGGCCGATCGCCTGCGTGATGCCGTCGATCTGGCCGACGTTGTCGATGTCGAGGCCATCCTCGGGTTGCGTGAGGCACGCTTGCGCATCGCCCTGGAAACCGAACGACTACTCACCGTGCCTCCCTCGCTCGCCGCCGACTGGCGACGTTCCCGGGCGGAATACATGGACACCTTGCAAGCCATTACGGATCGGCAGGCCCTTGCTGGCGTCGACCCGCCGACGGAATTGCATGACTACGCCGTAGGGCAACTGGAGCCCGTGCTGAAGGCACTGGGCGTGACGGAGCATCCCCGCGACATCACCCTGACGCTCGACCGCTCGCGGGATCCCACCGCACGCCTCGCTTCACTGACTGCCTTGATCTATGGCCCGGAGTCCTTGCATGCCTCGCTCATCGAGGCGGCTACAGCAACGTGCCTGCCGTCGGCGCAGACCGTTTCCTTGCCCACGGCAAGGACGGGCACCTGATCCCGGCCTTCAGCGATCCCTACATTCGTGCCGTCATCAACCGGCTGGACATCCACACCCACTACCAGACACATCTGCTCGGCGAACTGCGCGACGGGCCGCAGGCGGCACTGCGACGGCGCGGCTTTCGCGAGTCGCGCATGGCCCGGATGCGACACGACGCCGTCGAGGCACATGTGGCCGGCCTGCGCCACGAATACGGCGAGGCACGCCACCTCGGACTTACCGCCAGCGGGCGCGGGCGCGTCGACGCCATGCTGGATGCCCTGGGCCAGGGAAGGCCATCGCCCGTCCTGGTCCGACAGGTCACCTTTCGCGACATGCCCCTGCGCGACGTGATGCAAATCGCCGGGTCACCCGACACGGGGACATCGGGTGCGGCGGCCACGCTGGTCTATTACACCCCCGACGCACCCGATGGCGCCGCCTTCCGCGAATTCCGCGATCGCGACGAAGCCGATCGCCTGTTCTTCCGCCATGCCGCGTTCCGTGACTACCTGCTCGACCGGCTTCCCGCGGCACAGGACACGCTGATGACAGACGGACGCCTGCGCCTGAATGCGAATCGCAGTCTTGCCTGGATACTTGGCCAGGACACCTCGACGGCGGATGGCGGCACCACGATCGCTCACGGCGTCCAGGACATCGCTGGCGACCCTTTCGACGCGCTCTACGACACCGCGCTCGACCACGCGCTGCGCAACGTGCAATCGCTCACACGCAGCGCCCGCGATGCCAACCGCGAGTTTTTGCTCGACATGTGGCACCGCAACCCCGCTCACGTCCTTCCCGCGCAGACCGTGGTCGCCACTCTTACTGCACCGTTTCGCGTCGCTCCCGCCGCCTGGCGGGCCTACGATGCGATCAAGGCAGGAGGCTACGGTGACGGCATCGTCGATGCCACGGAAGGCTATGTCATGGCACTGGCGGCGTATTCGCTGGGCATCTCGGCGCTGCACGCGACCACGGCACCCTATGCCGTGCACTTCCGTGCGATCGGCGGCGCGCTGGTCAGCCGTGCCCTGGCGCGCCCCACGCCCGGTACCCGCCGGCGTTACCTGGCCAAAGATGTCACGGCGGCGGGCGCACCGGACCCCCAGGGCATGTATCGCGTCGATGGCAAGCTGTTTGCGGCGATCGAGGGCAAGCTGTACGAAGCCAATTACAACGCAACCACCCGCACCGTCCGGCTCGGAGCCGCGCCTCCTGCGGGCATCGAGGCTACGGGACCCGTGATCCGGCTGCAGGGCGAACTCTGGCACGCCGACCGTCATGCGGGACGTCGTCGCTCCGTCGGCCGCCCGGCTGCGGATCCCACCCCCGCGCGCGACTTCTACAGCGAATACGTCAATCAACTCGAGCAGAGCTTTCCCGATGCGATCGAACGACAGGTGGTGTCGGACCAGATGTATCGCGAAATACGTGGCCTGCCCACGCGCCGTATCGTGACCGAGGGCCAGCGTGCCGGATTCCACCAGGCGCTGACACGAGCCGAGCAATCCATCCGTGCCTCGTTCGACATCGGCCCTTCACTACCGGGCCGCCTGCGGCAGGTTGCCGAGGCCGACCTGCCCGAACGCCTCTGGTTCTACGACGAGAATCCGCTACAGCAAAGCGCTTTCTTCGGCGCGGCACGGCCCGGCATGACGTGGGGGGCGATACGTAGCGAGGCGCAAGAGCGCGACGTCTTCGGCGTGCGGCTGAGCGCCGTGCCGCCGCATGCTCCCATGCATACCATCGTCGACGGTAGCGGTGTGCGACTACTCGACCGGACACGCGGATTTGCCGTCGAGGTAAAGGTGCGGGATCTGCTGCAATCCCGAGCGGCCGGCCAGGATACCCTCGACCTGTTGTCGATCGTCGGTACGCAGGGCAGGCACTATGCTGCGCACGTCCCCGGGGCGGCCTGTCATGCTTGAAGCCGGGCAGTTCCGGCTGGTGCCGGAGCTGCCGGAGCCCGCGCCTTAGTCGGCAACGTCCGCCACCAGCCGGTCCAGCTGCATCTTCAGGCCGCTGCCATGCGCTCGAAGCCAGTGACGCTGCTCTTTCCAGTCCGGCAGGATGCTCTCTACCCAGTGCCAGAAGCGCGGCGAGTGGTTGCGGACCTTCAGGTGACACAGCTCGTGGACCAGCACGTAGCGCAAGGCCACGGGGGGAGCGAGCGCCAGGGCCAGGTCGAGGTTGATCCTGTCCCGCGTGTCCAGGCTGCCCCAGAGGCTTTTCAGCGGGCGGATTTTCAGTGCCGTGGGTGCCGCGTTGATCATCGGTATGTAAGCCGGTAACCAGCGTGAAACGTCACGCCGTATCTGCGCCTCGAAGTGCGTGGCCAACAGGCCGCGCGCAACCAGGAGGGCCCGCGCATGCGGGCGCGGTATCACCAGGGTGATGCCGTCAGCGTGCTGTTCGACGCGAGGATACGGGCCCTCGGCCCAGTCCAGCGCAATATCCTCGCCCCGGAACGGAAACGTGGTGGGTACGCCCACCTTGAGCCGGGGCAGAGGCGTGGCGTCGAGGTGGAACTCGTCCAGCTTCTGTTCGAGCCAGTCGGCGTGATGACGGAGGAAGGCCGTCATCTGCGCCGTATGGGTGCCGTGGGGATAGGTGAGGCGAGCCCCCCGGGAGGTGACGGTGAGACGCAGGCGACGGGCACGCGGATGCGCCGCCTTGAGCACCCGGATGGTGCCGCCGGTTGCCGTGGACAGTTCCAGCCAGTCGCTGTCTTCCGATGCCATGTCGCGAGTCTCGTTCCGATCCCGACCAACATCCCACCAAGCCATATCAATTCCTGCGACGCGGCGCCCTGGTCACTCCGGGCGCGGCAACTTGAACCATTCTTCCAGCTTGCCGAGAAGCCTCGCATATTCGCCGGCCATCAGGGCGAAATTGGCGTCCATTTCCGCCGCGGCGGATTCGGGGCTGTCGGCCTGCTCGTCGAGCACGACATCCGTGAACTTGATCTTGCGCAGGATGAGATCCTCACCCAGCACGAACGAGATGCGGTCGTCGAACACCAACCCCAGCTGGAACACCTGCTTGCCGGTGCGCAGGTGCTCGCGGATCTCTTCGGTGTCGAGATCCTGGCGGCGGCAGCGCGCAATGGCCCCGGATGCGGTGGCCGGATCGCGCAGTTCGCACTCGTCGCCCAGGGCCAGCCCCGCCGGTAGCTCGCCCGTGGACACCCAGTGCGTCATGAGCAGGCGGGGCGATTCCTCCGGCGCCAGCGGCACGGCGGGGAAACTACCCAGGGCCTCGCGGATCTGGCTGAGGGTGTTCTCGGCGGATTTACGGCTGGAGGTGTCCATGATCAGCCAGCCATTCTTCTTGTCCGCGAAGGCCGACATGCGCGACGTGCGCACGAACGCGCGCGGCAGCAATTCGTTCATGACATCGTCCTTCATCCGCTTGCGCTCACGGCCGCTGACCTTGCGACCTTCTTCCTCGGCGATCTTCTGCACGCGGTTGGCCAGCTCGTCGTTGACCACGGATGTGGGCAGCAGCTTGTCTTCGCCGGCCACGGTGACCATGACGTTGGCCGCTACCGTATGGGTGAGGGCTTCTTCCCTGCGGCCCAGCGGCGAGATGAACCCGCGCGTGGACAATTCCATGGGGCCGACGGAACGCAGGCGATGCTCGGGCAACGCCTCGTCCAGGCGTTCGAGATCGGCAGCGACGGAGGCGGAGAAACGGAACAGGGTGAGGTTGCGATAGAACATGGATCGGCGATTCTCTTGCGAATGAGGGACCGCGGCAGGCGCGAATGCGCCCGCCGACGAAAGGAGCGGCGGAACGGGTCAGACGACCTGGGCGATCGCCGCGGCGACGCGATCCAAGTTGTTGTCGTTGAGCGCCGCCACGCAGATACGGCCCGTGCCGACGGCATAGATGCCGAACTCGGTGCGCAGCCGATCCACCTGGGCCGATGAAAGCCCGGAATAGGAAAACATGCCGCGCTGGGCCGCGATGAAGCCGAAGTCGCCGTGGTTCGCGAGGCGCTCGACCAGGCCGCGGCGCATGGCCCGGATGCGCTCGCGCATCTCGCCCAGCTCGGCTTCCCACTGCGCGCGCAGCGCGTCGTGGTTAAGCACGGCGGACACCACCGCGGCGCCGTGGGTTGGCGGATTGGAGTAGTTGGTGCGGATGACACGCTTCACCTGGGACTGCACGCGAAGCGCTTCGTCGTGCGAACCGGTGACGATGGACAGGGCACCCACGCGCTCGCCGTACAGCGAGAACGACTTCGAGAACGAGCTGGCGACGAAGAACGACACACCGGCGTCCGCGAACAGACGCACGGCAAGGGCATCCGCTTCGATACCGTCGCCGAAGCCCTGGTAGGCGATGTCCAGGAACGGCACCAGGCCCTGCGCCTGCACGGTGGCGATGACGCGCGCCCAGTCGGCGGCGGTCAGGTCCACGCCCGTCGGGTTGTGGCAACAGGCATGCAGCACCACGATGGCGCCCTTCGGCAGCGATGCGAGGCCGGCGAGCATCGCCTCCACGTCCACGCCGTGCGTGGCGGCATCGTAGTAGGGGTACTCGACCACCTCGAACCCTGCACCTTCGAAGAGGGCACGGTGGTTTTCCCAGCTGGGGTTGCTGATGGCCACGGGGACGGACGGATCGAGGCGCTTGAGGAAGTCGGCGCCGACCTTCAGCGCTCCGGTGCCGCCCAAGGCCTGCGCGGTGACCACGCGGCGCTCGGCGATCAGCGGCGAGGTGTCGCCGAACAACAGCTTCTGCACCGCGCTGTCGTACAGCGCGATACCGTCGATGGGCAGGTAGCCGCGCGGAAGCTGGGCTTCCAGGCGGGCCTTTTCGGCGTCGCGCACGGCACGCAGCAGCGGCACGTGGCCGTTCGCATCGTAGTAGACGCCCACACCGAGGTTGACCTTGTCGGTGCGCGTATCGGCGCCGAAGGCTTCGTTGAGGCCGAGGATCGGATCGCGCGGCGCGAGTTCGACGGAAGAGAAAAGGGTCATGGTCGGCAGGCCTCGAAGCGGGGAGAGGAAAGGATCAGTCGTTGTCGTCGACGGCGTCGCCGCCGGTGAGCCACGCGTGGGCGTCAGGTCGCGCCGCGCCTTCGCGTGCGCCGAGCGCCGCGAAGTCGAACAGGCGGCGATCCGTCAGCTGCGACGGCGCGATATTGCCCATGGCGCGGAAGATCGTCTCGCTGCGGCCGGGGTTGGATTTTTCCCATTCGGCGAGCATGCGCTTGACCACCTTGCGCTGCAGGTTCTCCTGCGAGCCGCACAGGTTGCAGGGGATGATGGGGAAAGCGCGGCTAGCCGCGTAGGCTGCGATGTCGTCTTCCTTGCAATAGGCCAGCGGACGGATGACCACATGGCGCCCGTCGTCCGACAGCAGCTTGGGCGGCATGGCCTTCAGGCTGCCCTGGTAGAACATGTTCAGGAAGAAGGTGCCGAGGATGTCGTCGCGATGATGGCCCAGCGCGATCTTCGTGATGCCGTTGGCCGCCGCCCACTGGTAAAGCGCCCCGCGACGCATGCGCGAGCACAGGCTGCACAGGGTCTTGCCCTGGGGAATGACCCGGGTGACGACGCTGTAGGTGTCCTGCTCGATGACATGGAACGGGACACCTAGCTCAGTCAGGTAACCCGGCAGCACATGCTCGGGAAAATCCGGCTGTTTCTGGTCGAGGTTCACCGCGATGAGGTCGAACCGCACCGGCGCCTTGGCCTGCAGTGACAGCAGCATGTCCAGCAGGGTGTAGGAGTCCTTCCCGCCGGAAAGGCAGACCATGATGCGGTCGCCCTCTTCGATCATGCCGAAGTCGGCGATGGCCTGGCCGACCTGGCGACGCAGGCGTTTGGCCAGTTTGCCGGCTTCGTAGCTCTGCTTGCGGGTGGCGTCGGGCGTGGCGGACATGCGTTTGGGCGGTTCGGGACGGGACGGCTGACCATTGTAGCCGCTGCGGGGCCCCTCGCCCGAGGTTACAATCGGCCTTCCCCTCCTCGCCCGGCCCAACGCCATGCAGGTCCAGGATCCTCACGCGCTCCAGCAACGCCTCGCCGAACTCAAGGTCGAGCACCGCGACCTCGACGCCGCCATCGACCACCTGGCCGCCGCCATCGGCCGCGACGAGCTCCAGCTGACCCGCCTGAAGAAGCGCAAGTTGCTGCTGAAAGACACCATTTCCCGGATGGAAAGCCGGCTCATTCCCGACCTGGACGCCTGAATGGCCCTTGTAACGCCCACCCGGCTGACCAACCGCCACGTGACGCTGGAGCCGCTCCAACCGTCGCATGCCGGCCCACTGGAGCGCGCCGCGGCCGATGGCGACCTCTGGAACCTGTGGTTCACCTCGGTACCGGCGCCGGGCCGCGTGGAGGCCTATGTCGCCTCGGCCCTGCGCGGGCAGGACGAAGGCCGGATGTTGCCCTGGGTAGTACGCGAGAACGCCTCCGGCGACATTGTAGGCACCACCCGCTACTACGACATCGTCGACGACCCCCTTCGCATGGCCATCGGCTACACGTGGTACGCGCGACGCTGGCAGCGCAGTCACGTCAACACCGCCTGCAAGCACCTGCTGCTGTCCCACGCCTTCCTGGTTCTGGATGCCGTAGCCGTCGAGTTCCATACCGACGCCTACAACCAGGATTCGCAGCGCGCCATCGAGAAACTGGGCGCGAAGCGCGAGGGCGTGCTGCGCGCCCACAAGCGCCGCCCCGACGGATCGCTGAGGGACACCGTCTGCTACAGCATCCTCGCTACCGAATGGCCTGACGTCGATAAATGGCTGCAGCTGCGGCTGCACCGCCTGGCACCGCCGGCCGCCTGAGTCCCCGTACCGGCGCACCGCCGGTGTCGGGCCGCCAGGTGCGGCCGTCAAGGCGTGGCCGTCTTCGCACCGGTGTGGCCGTGTTACCGCGCCGCCACCGCATCCACAGACGAGGGGTGCACCACCAGGGTCGCGGTCATGCCGGCCGACAGCACCACGCCCGCCGGCAGATGAGCCGTGTCGATCCGAATCCGTACCGGCACGCGCTGCGCGAGCCGCACCCAATTGAAGGTCGGATTCACGTCGGCCAGCAGGTCGCTACCGGTCGGGTTGTCGGCATCGGTGATGCCTCGGGCGATGCTCTCCACCGAGCCCTTCAGCCGCACGCCACCGCTCATCAGGCGGATGTCGACCGCGTCGCCTACACGCAGGCCGGGCAGCTTGGTCTCTTCGAAGTAGCCGTAGATCCAGTACGAGTGGCTGTCGATCAGGGCGAGGCGTGCGCTACCGGCGCTGGCGTAATCGCCGACGCGCACGTCCAGGTTGGTGACATAGCCATCCACCGGGGCGCGCACTTCCGTGCGATCGAGTTGAGTTGCGCGGACGCCAGCTCGACCTGGGCCTGGGCCACGGCCGCCAGGGCCTGCTGCTGGGAGGCGCTGGCCTGCTTCGTGCTCGCCTGCGCCTGCTGCCACCCGCCCTGGCCGCGTTGGCGGCCGCCACCGCATTCGCCTTGTCTTCGGCCGAGATCACGTTGTTGATCAGCTTCTGCCGGCGTTCGGACTGGGCGGCGTACATCTCGAAGTTGGAGCGGCTCTGCAACGCACCCGCCTGGGCCGCGTTGATGCTGGCGCCTGCGGCGCGTGCAGCGGCCTCGGCGGCGTTGAGGTTGGCTTGGGCCTGTGCCACCGCGTTCGCATAACGCGCCTTGTCGACGACGAACAACAAGTCGCCCTTCTTCACCGTCTGGTTGTCGATCACCTTGACGTCGGTGACCAGGCCGGCCACGTCCGGCGCGATGCGTACGATCTCCGCGCGCACGCGGCCGTCGCGCGTCCACGGCGAATACATGTAGTGCTTCCACAGGGCGTGCCCGATCACGGCAGCGACAAGGACGACAGCGGCGGTCACGGCAAAACGGATGACGGTGGCGAGTTTCATAGGGGCTTCACTCAGAGCAGGAGCAGCGCAAAGGCGCCGAAGACACAGACGAACACGGCGAGCCGGAACAACGGCGGATGCCAGACCAGGCGATACAGCCCGAGCCGACCGGCCATGCTGTCGAACAACCACAGCACCAGCAGCGCGACGACGAAGAGGATGAGCAGCCCGGCACGAGCGCATCACCGAGGGCGATTTCACGAGGCATGGGCGATTTCCTTGCTGAGCGGCATATCGGGCATGTAGGCGGCGAGCACGGATTCCCCATCCAGGAGGGCCATGCGCACCAAGTGCAGGTGGGCAGCAGATGCTGCATGCCCTCGTGCTCACCGACGCCGGCAATGGCCGTGGCGACGGCATCCCGCGCCAGCAGATAGCCGTCGGCATCGGGTTGCTCGTAGAAACGGGCCAGCGTGCGCAGCGTGTCCTGCAGGTAAGGATGCAGGGCCGCCGGGACGTCCCGACGCGCGATGTCGTGACGCAACTCGATCAACGCCCGTCCCGTCTCGTGCACCGCCAGCGCCCACGCGATAAGCATGCGCGAGTCGGCACTGCCGGGTTCCGTCTGGGCGACCACCTGGCTGACCAGATCGTGGTTGACGCTCTCGAACCGGTGGCGAAGGCCAGGCAACGGGGCCTCCGCGGCGAGCGCGACCTGCCCGCGCAGGCGCGCCAGCTGGCGTCGCCGCAACCAGGCGCTGCCGATCGCGGGAGGAATGACACGAACGACACCGCCGCCGCGCCCAACCCGACGACCTGCGCGATCGCGTCGTTGATGAAATGCGCCGGGTCGTACACCTGCACGTTCTTCAGCGTGAGGATGTAGGCAAAGCCCATGGCCCAGCCCAGGCCGTAGGACGCGAAGCGTCGCGTCATCATCAGCACCAGGCCGACCGCCAGGAACGGCGCCACGCCGACCACGAGCAGGCCGTAGCCGTCCAGGCGGGTGAGGACGAAGAACTCGCAGACGAAACCCACCACCATGCCGGAGAGGTAGCCGAGCATGACCTGCCACGTCACCCGTGTCGGGTTGGGCGTCGTGGCGAACAGTCCCGCGAACACCGTGGCGAGCAACATGGCACTGGAACCCATCGGCCAGGCGCTGGCCACCCAGAACGCGCCCAGTACCAGCATGGTGAGCGTGGTGCGGAACGTTGCCAGGCCGGCACCCAGGAAGTCGTTGCCGCGGTCGAAGCGCACGCGCTCCGCCGCACCCGCGCTCACCCGTGGCGCCTGCAGCGAGGCGGCCGTATCGACATAATCGTAAAGCTCGTCGACGAAGCGGGCCAGCAGCGACGCCCCGGTATCGAAATCGCGAATGTCCTGCGGATCGGCCAGGGCAGCACGTTGTGCCGGGGTGCTCGTCCGCATCGTGTCGCGCGCCGCCACCAGGCGCGGCAACAGCACGCGCGCGGCGGCCCCGGCCTCGATGGGCGCGTCGAGCGCATCCCCGATCGGGGTGTACAGGCGCATCAGCGCCTGCGCGGTCGTATCGCGGCGTGCCCGCTTCAGCCGGTTGATCAGGTGGTGCAGCGACTGGAAGCTGGTGGACGCCGCCATGAAACGCTGGTTGAACAGACGCAGGTGATTGCTGCGCGCGCGGGCTTCGGCGTCTTCGAAAATGACCGAGCTACGCAGATCCTCCAGCGTGACCGCCGCGCGTACGAAGCGCAGGTGGGCGTTTTCCATCGTGTCGCGTGCGATCGCCCCGGCCGTGCTGTCGCGCACGAAGCCGACGAAGTGGGCGAACTGCTCACGCGCCGCGCGCCGCAGGACATCGCGCATGCGGCTGGGAAACACGACGTCGTTGACCACGCCGCTGACCATGAGGCCGAGCAGGACCTCACTGATCCGCGCCCACGCGGAGTCGAAGACGCCGGGCGGGTTGTCGATGACGGGAATGGCGACGATGGCCGCCGTGTAACCCGCCAGCACGAAGGCGTACGACTTGAAGTTGCGATACAGCGTGGCGCCACCGGCACACACGCCGATCCACACGGACAACGACAGCAGGAACAGGTCGCGTGTCTGCGGAAAGGCGGCCACGATGACGATGGCCGCCGCGGCGCCGGTCAGCGTGCCGATCGCCCGGTAGAAACTCTTCGCCAGCACCATGCCCGACTGGCGGTTGGCCACGATGATCGTCGTCAGCATCGCCGTGGACGGCGCCGGCAAGGCAAGACGCATGGCGAGCCACCCGGTCAGGAAGAACGCAATCAGGGTCTTGGCGACGAACAGCCAGACGTTCACCTCCTCACGCAAGGTCTCGACCACGACCTGACGCGTGGTGGGCGCGGCGTTTTGTAGTTCGATGGCAGACATGACGCCCCCCGTTACTCCCCGAACCCGGCCAGCATCTTCTTGAGCAAGCCTTCCAGTTGCGTCTGTTCGGTGGCGTCGAGGTTACGAGTCTGGCGGTGAAGCAGCGTGACGATGTCCGGGAGGAACCGGGTGATCGTCGCCAGCCCGAGAGGGGTCAGGGTCAGGGTGACCTTGCGCCGGTCCTCGTCGCTGCCGGCGCGTGCCACGTAGCCCTTCTCGCAGAGCTGGGTGGTGAGCCGGGTGATATTGGCCAGCTTCTCGCCGGCTGCCTCGGCCAGCTGCGACGGGTTCATCGCGTTGTCCGGCGAGCCGTACAGCATCATCAGGATGTTGTATTCCGGATGGTTCAGCCCGTAGGGCTTCATCACGGCGTTGGCTTCGTCGTGCACCTGCTTGTAGAGGTGCTTCACCAGACGGACAAGCACGGCCGGCTGACGCGGGAACCCCGTGTACTTACGCAGGGTGACGTCGAGACGTGCTTCGGTGCGGGCGAAATCGCTCATGAGGAGGTCCGTGGACTGGATACCTCATAAGTATATAGTTCATTTATGTATTATCAATAGATAAATATTCTATAGGCTTGTCTCAAGAGTCAGTTCATTCAGTGGGTCACCTGGTGTGCGGGGGATCGCCGCTCCGGGGCGTATTGTCGGCCCAGGTAGCCACGTGAACTCTGACCCGGCGCCTTAGTCCAATCCCTGCCTGCCTAAGGCCCAATACGGCTTGGATAGCAATCGGGGCCCTGACGCTCCAAGGGCCTTGATACGACGTCCAAGGCGCTGTATCGACGACGCCTTACCGGTAAGAAGGACTGTGTCTCCCGAAGCCACGAGTGCGGGAAGCCTGGTTTCGATGTCGGCGAGATGCATATCGCCCGGCGCCCGCTCGAATAGCTCGACCTCATCGATCCCCATTCGCGCCAGCACCTTGGCAGCAATGGCTGCCTCGTTCACTTCCAGAAGGAAACGGGCGCGCCTGAGAGGGTACTGACCGCAAGCGCGCACAGCAGCCCGATCGATGTCTCATCGCCAAAGACCACAGGCATGCTCATCAGGTGGCTGACATCGAGCGATGCGCGCGGGCCGAAGACATCGCAGGCATCCCCCACGTGGAGGTATTGCAGCCAGTCGTTCCCCGGCCCTTGACCGTGCATATAGCCGAGGATGCGGGTGCGCCCCGCAACCGCATCCCACTCGATGGGGGTAAACGTCCGTGCGACGAACGCGGACCCCATGGCGATCTGCACCTTCTGTCCCGGTGACCAGGCAACGCCCTTGAACTGCGGACTTTCGAGCGTGACCAGGCGGAAGCTTTCCGCGACCCTCTCCACGTCCGTCACGCGGACCTGCTTCATGAACATGCGGATCAGTAACTTGCCGAAGCGGCCTGGCGCCGTCCCGCTCGCTGTCGATGCCTTGGAGTCCATCCTGCCTCTCGCACTGCAATGCCTGACGCCACCGGAGCCCTCCGGCAGCGAACACGACACAGCGTAGGGTGGCCCGTCCTTGCTGCCATTGCGCAAGAACGCCAGAATATTTTGATTTCCTGCCAATCCGTCGCAACCCCTTCCATGCCCTTCCTCACCGCTTCGACGATAGACGCTGACGGAAACCATGCCGACTGGGTGGAGCCCGACGATGTGCCCCGGGCTACTGTCTCCTTCGGCGTCTTGGCGGAAAACCTCGCGCGCATGGAGACGGAGTTCCATCGCCATCGCAAGGCCCAACTCATGCTCCTGGTCCGCGGCATCGCCAGTTGCGAGGTGGCAGGTGGGTTGTGGGTGGTGCCGCCGCAGAGCGCCATCTGGGTACCGGGCGGACTGGAGCACAACATCTCGATCGCCGGCACGTTCGAGGGCTACAACATTTTCATCGACCCGGTCGCCGCGGCGAATCTCCCGGCGACGTGCTGCACGATCGGCGTGACACCGCTGCTTCGCGAGTTGCTCATCCGCTCGGCAAGCTTTCCGTTGCTGTACCCGGAAGGCGGCATGGAGACCCGCTTGGTGACGCTTCTCCTGGACGAGATCGCCGCCATGCCCACCGGTAATCTGCACCTGCCGATGCCGACCGATGCCCGGCTGCGCAAGATCGCCCGCCTGCTGATGGACGACCCCGCCGATCGCGCCACCATGCAGACGTGGTCGGCACGCGCCGGGCTCAGCGAGCGGACCCTGGCAAGGCTGCTGCCCCGCGAGACCGGCATGAGCTTCGGTCGCTGGCGACAGCAGTTGCACCTGATGCTGGCGGTGAAGTGGTTGGGCACCGGGTCGTCCGTGCAGCAGGTCGCCGAAGACCTGGGCTACGAGAGCGCAGGCAGCTTCGTCACGATGTTCCGTAAAGCGCTGGGAACCTCGCCGGGCCGCTATATGGCCGAACGCCGGACCTAGCCCCGGCCAGGCACGACGATGCCAGACCCCGACGCGTTCACCCGACGCGACGGCCGATCACCCGTATCACTGGAAAAGCGCTCCGCCGCCCCCATTCTCGCGGCCAGGAGTCACCATGAACACGTCCAAGCTGTTTCCCACCCTGCTTCTGGCCCTTGCGACCCTCATCCTCGTGAGCGGTTGCCGACACCCTGCTGCCGAGGATGCCGTGCCATCAGGCGCGCACGGCAGCACCGTCGTTCGCCAGGCGCCTGCACCTGTACCTGCACCGACACCCAGGCCGACGACAAAGGTCGAGGTCCTGTCGGCACGGGCACTGGTCCAGGCCTTTGCGGACGATCGCGCCGTATCGACCGCTCGGTTCGCACATCGTACCGCCGAGGTCACCGGCGAGGTGGGCAACATCGAGGCCGGCGGTGGCGGCGTGCCCGTGCTCACCCTCAAAACCGGCGAGGGCTCCGCGCCTCCCCGGTTCGTTCTCGATGCCGATGCCTGGCCGGACGTCTCTACCCTCAAGACCGGCGCGACGGTGACGCTGTCATGCCACGACGTGGCCGACGACACCGGCCAGGTCACCTTGACGGCGTGCGCACTGCTTTAGGGACACGCAAACATGACGACGGCCCGGTGGCATGAGCCGACCGGGCCGTCGCGTGGCCAAAGACGCGCTTACTGCTTGAGCGGAACCGTTTCGAAGCCACCACCCTGCGGCGCGGCATTCTGGGCCGGCTGCGATGCCGCCGGTGCCGTGCCACGCACCGGGGCCACGCCCCGCGCACCGCAGGTGTATGCACCCCAGTCCTGCGATCCGCCGTTGGGCTCGCCCAGGGGCTTGATGGTGTCCGCGCCCATCTTCGCGGCCTCGTTGCGCGCGAGCACTTCGAGTTCGTCGCGAACCTTTAGGTCGTCGCGATCGATGGGGCCGACGCGGCTCTGCACGGACACCGTGACCTTGCCCTGGTCGCGGCAACTGGACACGTCACCGTTCCAGGCGGTGCGGACGTTGCGGGCGCTGTCGTCGAGCTTGATGCCCCACGAGCACGCTGAAAGGGCGAGCGGGACGAGGAGAACGAGGACCTTGCGCATGGATTGAGCTCCGGAAAAACGTTGGGGGGACATGCTAGCCAAATGCCGCGAAAGGCGCGATCTCCATCGACCGCGCCCTTCGCCGGGAATTACCTTGCCGTGGCGCGGGCGGCGCCTTGGCCTTGGCCGCTCGTGCAGGCACCGGCGACGGTGCCGCGATGTCCTTCGCCGGCTGGCCGTCGGCGTCGATCACGTGCACTTCGCCGAGGTTCAGTGCGCGCACCGGGGCTTCGATCTTGCGCAGGTCACCGACGATGACCCAGGTCAGGGCTTCGGGGTGGATAACGGCGGCGAGCGCGGCCTCTGCCTTGGCGCGGTCGACCCCTTCGATACGCGACTTCAACGTCTGCACGTAATCGTCGGGCCGGCCATAGATGAGGATGCCGCTGACGGCACCCAGCACGGACGACGTGGTCTCGAAGCTGCCCGGCAGGGCACGGATACGCTGCGCCTGGATGTTGCCGATTTCATCGGCGGTGAGAGGCTTCGGTCCGATGACGGCCTTCGCCTCCTTGAGAATTTCGGCCGCCGATTCGGCCGTCTTGTCGGTCTGCACCGGCGCGTAGAACAGCAACGGACGCTGCCCCTGCGCATCGGACAGCATGCTGCCCGCGCCGTACGCCCAGCGTTTTTCCTCACGCAGGTTCATGTTGAGGCGCGAGGTGAACGTGCCGCCGAAGGCTCCGTTGGCGATGCCAAGGTCCAGCGCGTCGGGCGCGCGGGTGGAGGGCGCCAGCAGGCCGGCCAGGATCAGCGACTGCGGGGCGTCGGTGCGATTGACCAGGAACACGCGCGGCTTCGGCTGCGCCGCCACCTGACCGATGTTGCGCGCCGGTATGGCCGTGGCCGACGCCTGCCAGTCGCCGAAGGCGGCATCGAGCCGGGGCAGGATGTCCGCGAGGGTGGTGTCCCCGGCCACCACGATGCGCACGTTGTCGGGCCGCAGGTAATCGCGCTGGAAGGCGGAGAGATCGGCGGCGGTGAGCGAGGCGATGGCTTTTTCCGTTCCACTGCCCGTGAACGGGATGCCGTAGGCGTGGTTGGCGCCGTAGAGCAGCGGCGGCAGGGTGCGCAGGGCGAGGCCGGTCGGTTCGGTTTTTCCTGCGCGATGCCGGCCATCCATTGGCCACGCACGCGCTCGATGTCGTCGGCTTTGAACGCGGGGTTGCGTGTGATGTCGGCGAACAGGGCGAGCGAAGGCACCAAGTCGCTGTTGAGCGCATTCAGGCCCACGCTGCAGGTGTCCAGCGAGCAGCTGGACGACACGATGGCACCGAGGCGCTCCTTGCGCCGCGCCACCTCGACCGAGTCGAGCGAGCGCGTGCTTTCGTCCAGCAGCGCGGACGTAAAGCTGGCCGTACCCAGCTTGCGGCCCTGGTCGGCTGCGTAGCCCGCGTTGAATAGGAGCAGCACCTGGGTGACCGGCACCGTGTGGCGTTCGGCCAGCACCACTTCGATGCCATTCTTCAGCTTGCCGCGCTGGAGCGTCGGGAAGGACAGGTCGGGGAAGGTGTCTACGGAAGGCACGCCCTTGCTGCGATCGACCTGCGACGCGCCGACGGCATAGGAGCGCGCCGGCGGGGTAACGGCGGCGGGGCGGCCCGGCGCGGTACCCAGGCCGGTCACCGCCTTGTCCTCGGCCGCGGGATCGAAGCCGGGTGCTGCGGGCAGGATGGTGAGCGTGTAGTCACCGCGGGTCAGCCAGGTTTTCGAAGCCGCCAGTACCGAGGCGGTGGTGGCGTTCTGCGCCCGCTCCAGGTCCTTCTTGTAGGCTTCCGGATCGTTACGGTAGACCTGTCCCTCGGCGAGGATCACGGCCTTGCCGCCCGAGCCGCCCACCTTTTCCAGGCCACGGATGAAGCCCGCACGGTTGGCGACCTTGGCACGCGCCAGCTCATCGGCCGTGGGACCGGTGGCGAGGTAATCCTTCCATACCGATGCCACGGCCGCTTCGACCTTCGCCGGGTCCACCCCGGTCTTGACGTCGACGGTGAGCTGCACCTGGCTGGCCAGGGCGAAGGGAGCGATGCCGAGGCTGACACTGTCGGCGAGCTTGTCCTGGTAGACGAGGCGCTGGTAAAGCCGCGATGTCTTGCCGCCACCGAGGACCGTGGTGGCGAGATCGAGCTGTATCGCGTCGTCCGTGCCCAACTGGGGCACGATCCACGTGCGCACGATGCGGGCCTGCGCTACCTGATCGTGCTGGATGCCGCGCGTGGAGGCCTGCAGCGGGGTGATCCACGGCTGCTGCCGGGGGACGGGCGGGCCGGCGGGAATGTCACCGAAGTATTTCTCGGCCTTCGCCCGGGCCTGGGCCACCGTGATGTCTCCCGCCAGCACGAGCGTGGTGTTGGCCGCCCCGTAATAGTCGTGGAACCACTGCTTGACGTCGGCCAGCGAGGCCGCGTCCAGGTCGGCCATCGAACCGATGGTGTCGTGGTGGTAGGGGTGGTTGGCCGGGTACGTGTTGACCAGGACGTTCTCGTCCACGCGACCGTAGGGCTGGTTCTCGCCCTGGCGTTTCTCGTTCTGCACCACCCCGCGCTGGGTGTCGAGCTCCTTCTGGCCGATGGCGCCAAGCAGGTGGCCCATGCGGTCGGACTCCATCCACAGCGCCATGTCGAGGGCGGTGGTGGGCACGGTCTCGAAGTAATTCGTGCGATCGAACCAGGTGGTGCCGTTCATGTCGGTGGCGCCGGCGCGCTCGAACGGCTGGAAGTAGGTGCCCTTGCGGTTCTCCGAGCCCGAGAACATCAGGTGTTCGAACAGGTGGGCGAAACCGGTCTTGCCGGCCGGCTCGTCGCCCGAGCCCACGTGGTACCAGATGCTGACCGCGACCACGGGCGCCTTGTGGTCCTCATGCACGACCACGGTGAGGCCGTTGGGCAACTGAAAGCGGGTGTAAGCGATGTCGGGAATCGTGTCGGGAGCGGACGACGCCGAGGCAGCGGCTCCAACGAAGCAGATCAGCCCGGCGGCAAGCAGGGCGAGGCGGTTCTTCATGCACGACTCCAGGGGGCCCTCGTGGCCCGGATGCACGGAGGCTAGCCCGGTCGCTCTGTCGGGCGCAATCGGTGGTGTCCGATCGTCCGTCGGCTGTCCGGTCACGGTGGGTCGGTGTCCGCGGACAAGCGGCCTGCCGCCAGTCACATGACAAACCTCATACGAATCAACTCATTGCCGACACTCAAAAGCTGGCACGGCGTTTGCGTTACTAGTCATGCCCCGCCGGACGGCTTCCTGCTCCGGCTACTCGAAGGAACACGCCATGAAATACGAACTGATGATGCTCAACGGCCTGCTGGTCACCGCGATGTTCCTCTGCGGCTTCACGCTCTTCCAGATGGTCTGATCGCACCACTTTTTCCGTCGGAGATACACCATGCAACACGAACTTCTCATCCTGCGCAGCCTGCTGGTCGCTTCCATGCTCGTGTGCGGGCTGATCGTCGGCAACATGCTGACCTACACGGGGGCGCCGATCCAGCTGGCCGCCGTCGGGCAGGCCACGATCGCCCCGTCGGTCAGCTGCGACGCGACGATCGCGCACGCCACCTGCGCGTCGCCGGCCGCATAATGGGGTCATGCCCCACGTCATCCTATTCCGACCCGAAATACCGCCCAACACGGGCAACGTAATTCGCCTTTGCGCCAATACGGGCGCGGGGCTGCACCTGGTAAGGCCGCTAGGCTTCGAACTCGACGACGCTCGCCTGCGTCGCGCCGGCCTGGATTACCACGAATTCGCGCGGGTGGCAGTCCACGACTCGCTGGACGCCTGCCTCGACGCCATCGGCCGACCGCGTGTCTTCGCGTTCTCCACGCGCGGGCAGCAGCTCCATACCGAGGTGACCTTCGCCGAAGGCGATGCCCTGCTGTTCGGTTGCGAGACGGCCGGTCTGCCCGACGATGTACTGGACGCCCTTCCCGCCGGGCAACGCGTCCGCCTGCCCATGCGTCCGGGCAACCGCAGCCTCAACCTGTCCAACGCCGTGGCGGTCGCCGTGTTCGAGGTGTGGCGCCAGGCCGGCTTCGACGGCGCGGCCTGACCCGCGCAAGCTACAATCGGGACATGACTCCCGAACGTCCCTCGGCCGACGCCGACCCTCGTCGCTTCCTGCCCCGACCGCTGCGTGTGCTGGCCGGCCGTGCCATGGAGGCCGCGCTCAACCGTGCGGTCGACCTCGATCCCGACACCCGTGCCCGCCTCGACGCGCTCGACGGCCGCAGCGTGCAGGTTCATCTCGCCGGGCCCGAGCTGGGCATCCGCATCACCGTGGCGAAAGGCCGCCTGCGCGTGGGGCCGCCCGAGGAAGGCGGCAGCCTGCGTGTCGCCGCCTCGCCGGCCAGCCTGTTGGCCATGGCGCTGCGCCGCGACGACGATGGCGTGGCGCCCGGCAAGGTAGATATCGCGGGTGACGCCGAGCTGGCGCGACGTCTGGAGCGCCTGGCCCGGCAGTACGCCCCGGATGTGGAGGAAGCCTTCGCGAAGACCTTCGGCGACCGGTTGGGCGTTCCCTTGGCCACCGCCCTGCGCGAGGGCCTGGCGCACGCGCGCGAATCCGTGTCGCATCTTACCGAGGACACCGCCGACTGGCTGCGCGAGGAAGGCCGCGTGGCCGTGGCCCCGGGCGAAATGGATGCCTTCCTGGACGGTGTGGATGCGGCGCGTGAACGTACGGAACGCGCCGAGGCCCGTCTTGCCCGCCTGGCACGGGCACTCGCGGAGCCGCGCGCATGACGCCCTTCCGCCTTGCCCCGCGTCTCTTCCGGGTGGTTGCCGTCCTGCTGAAGTACCAGCTGGACGAGGTGATCGAAGGCGCCCGCCTTTACCGGCCGCTCAAGCTGCTGACCCCGTTGCTGCCCGGTCCGGCGGTGGATACCCGCGGGCTCTCTCGCGGCGTGCGCCTCCGGCTGGCGCTGACCGAGCTGGGTCCGATCTTCGTCAAGGCCGGCCAGGTGCTGTCCACACGGCGCGATCTGGTGCCGCCGGACATCGCGGACGACCTCGCCCTGCTGCAGGATCAGGTGCCGCCCTTCCCCGGTGCGGAAGCGCGCGCCATCGTCGAGCGTGAGCTGCGCGCGCCGGTGGCCACGCTGTTCGCCGCCTTCGACGAAACCGCCCTCGCCTCCGCATCCATCGCCCAGGTGCACGCGGCGACGCTGCACGACGGCCGGGAAGTGGTGCTGAAGGTGCTGCGTCCCGGCATCGACCGCCGCATCGCGCGCGACATCGATCTTTTGCGTTCGCTGGGCGAGCTGGCCCAGCGCTGGCATCCGGCAGCCGACAAGATCCGCCCGATGGAAGTGGTGGCCGAGGTCGAGAAGATGCTCGAGAACGAGCTGGACCTGCAGCGCGAAGGCGCCAGTGCCAGTTTGCTCCGACGCAATTTCGCCAGCGGTGTCGATCTCTACGTGCCGGAGGTGCACTGGGATTTCAGTACGCAAGGCGTGCTCACGCTGGAGCGGGTGCGCGGTGTCAGCGCCGACGACATCGTGGCGATCGACGCCGCCGGCCTCGATCGCAAGGCGCTCGCCGCCAAGGGCGTGCGCCTGTTCTACGAACAGGTGTTCCGCGACAACTTCTTTCACGCCGACGCGCACCCGGGCAACATCTGGGTGGACACCACGCGCGTGGACGAGCCGCGCTTCATCGCGCTGGACTTCGGCATCATGGGCTCCCTCCCGAAGCCGACCAGTACTGGCTGGCGGAGAACTTCATCGCGCTGTTCGAGCGCGACTACGCCCGTATCGCCCAGTTGCATGTCGCCGCCGGCTGGATGCCCTCCAACGTCCGCGTCGACGAGCTGGAAGCCGCGGTGCGTACCGTGTGCGAGCCCTACTTCACCCGCCCGCTCTCGCAGATATCCATCGCCGACCTGGTGGTGAAGCTGTTCCGCACCGCACAGCGTTTCGAGCTCACCCTGCAGCCGCAGTTGATCCTTCTGCAAAAGACGCTGCTCAACATCGAGGGCGTGGGCCGCCTGCTCGATCCGGACATCGACATCTGGGCGGTGGCGCACCCCGTGCTGCGGCGCATCCTGCGCGAGCGTTACAGCGTGCGTGCCACCTTGCGCGATGTACGCCGGCGCCTGCCGGATTGGGTCCGCACCGCACCGCGCGCGCCGGAACTTCTGCGCGACGCCTTGTTGCAGGTCGCCAGCGGGCAGCGTCGTGACGTCGCCGATCCGCTGGCCCTCGCCATGGCGCGCGACGACGCACGACGCATGCGCCGCCTGATCGCCTGCGGCCTGCTGGGTGCCACCCTGCTGATCTGCGGCGCACTGGTCGGCACGTTGTCGCCGCACGGCATGTGGCCCGGCATCGTCGCCGCGGCAGCGGGCGCGCTGGTGTTCGTCGCGGGCTGGCCGCGACGGGTTCGCTGAGCGCCGTGCTCGACATCCTCTACCAGGACGACGACATCGTCGCCGTCAACAAGCCGGCCAACCTGGCCGTGCACCGGTCCGCCTTCGTCGGCCGGACGATGCGTTCCTGATCGACCTGCTCCGCGAGCAGGTCGACGGCCGTCTGCACCTGGCGCACCGGCTGGATCGCGCCACGTCGGGCGTGCTGCTGGTGGCGCGATCCACCGAGGTGGCCGCGCAGCTGGGCGAGCAGTTCATGGGCCGCAGCGTGCGCAAGCGATACCTCGCCGTGGTACGTGGCTGGCCCGATCCCGAGGAAGGCACCATCGATTATCCGTTGCCGGGATCGCGCGATACCGGTCCGCGTCGCGAGGCGAGCACCGACTATCGCCGACTGGCCACGACCGAGGTGCCCATTGCCCTCGGCCGCTATGAGGCGCAGCGCTACGCGCTGATGCTCGCGGAGCCGCGAACGGGCCGGTTCCGCCAGATCCGCAAGCATTTCGCGCACATCCATCACCCGCTGGTCGGCGACAGCCAGCACGGACGCGGCGACCACAACCGGTTGTTCCGCCAACACTTCGCCTCGCATCGCCTGCTGCTGCACGCCGCCGCGCTGGCGTTCGTGCATCCCACGGCGGTACGACCGATGTGCATCGAAGCGCCCCTGGACGACACCTGGGAGCGCCTGATCGCTCGCTTCGGCTGGCACGACGCCTACGCCTGGCCTGCCGCAGTGCACGACGGGAACGGATCGGGCGGCTGCTAGAATCCGCAGCCACCATGCTCATCGTCACGTCCTCCATCGCCATTCCCGACGCCGAACTGATCGAGCGCTTCACCCGCGCCGACGGCCCGGGCGGCCAGCACGTCAACCGGACGGAAAGCGCGGTCGAACTTCGTTTCGATATCGCCTCGTCCCCGTCGTTGCCCGATGCGGTGCGCGATCGGCTACTGGCGCGGGGCGACCGGCGCATCACGGATGCCGGCGTGCTGGTGATCCAGGCCCGCCGGTTCCGCGAGCAGGCACGCAACCGCGACGACGCCGGGACCGCCTTGCGGAGATCGTGCGGGCCGCCACCGTGGTCGCGAAGAAACGTGTGGCGACCCGCCCCACGCGCGCCTCGAAGGAGCGCCGGCTGGCGGGCAAGACCCAGCGCAGCCAGACGAAGAAGGGCCGCTCGAAAGACTGGAGTCACGATTGAGCCTGCGCCCGGTGGACGGCATTCCGGTGCTCGGTCCCCACGTCCCGACGTTGCCGGTATCCCGCTGGATGCGCTTGTGCCGATGGCTGATCGCCCGTAGCGGCTGGCGCGTGATCGGTGAGTTCCCCGACCTGCCTAAGCTGATCGTCATCGGCGCGCCCCACTCGTCTTATTGGGACGGCATCTGGGGCCTGCTGATGAAATCGGCCATGGGGATGGACGTCGGCGTGATGATCAAGCGTGAAGTGTTGAATGGCCTATTCGGGCCGATCGTGCGTCGCCTCGGCATGATTCCCATCGACCGCTCCGCCGCAGCCAACGTGGTCGACCAGATCGTCGGCCGATTCGCCACCCACGACACGATGTGGGTGGCGATCGCACCGGAGGGCACGCGCAAACCGGTGACACAATGGAAGTCCGGCTTCCTGCGTATCGCCCACGCGAGTGGCGTGCCCATCCAGCCCGTGTTTATCGACTACCCGAGCCGGAGCTTTACGCTTGGACCGCTGGTGCATGCCACGGGGGACATGGACGCGGACATGACGACTATTCGCCGCCTGTTCGTGGGTTATCGCGGGAAGCACCGCGACGCTTGAGGTCAGCCCAGGCCGCGCGCGTGACGCACGGTGTAGTCCGTGGGCTGCGGCAAATCGTTTTTAACGACGATGCGATAGCTTCCGGGGCCGAGGCGAGGAATATGTAGGGCGGTAATGTCGTCCGGAACATTAGAGGCTCGTCGATAAGGCATTTTGTCGGCGAACACGCCATTGCTCGTAAGACACACGACTGCCTTTCCTGCCTACAGCAGAGCAGCGCTATCCGACCTGATAACGATAGACGGGCCTGCATTTTTCTCGGCAACGCAATGACACGCTCAAGAAAGCGAATTGTCGGCAGCGGACCCATGAGAACGAACAGCGCGGTCAGAACACCTGCAAAGTTCAGTGCCGGTTGGCGGCTCGAGCGGGTACGAAGCAACGAATTCGGCTACCAGGACACACCCATCGAAGGTGGCGTGGCCGCCGATGTCGCGAGAACCCTTCCGGTGGCACTCAAGCGTCAGCTAGCCGCCGTCAACATGCGTTCGATCAATCCGGTCGAGCTGAGCCGCCTTTCGGGGAGGCTTCACCATATGGGCTATTTGTCTCATGACGCGTGGTCGCAACTCGGCGAATTTCAGATCGACTACCGGTCTCCCATCGATCCCACCGCACTCACCAAAGAGGCGCTCAGGACCCTACGCGGCGTCGACGATGCGAAATACGCGCTCGCCATCCGCCAATACGAAGCGGGGATCGCTGCGGCGCAAAGCCTCACGGAACTCACAGATTATCTAAGAAGCCACTCGGTCGATCTCTATGCCTGATCAGCGGCCCGAATGTCCCGATTCGTCATAGTCCCGGTGCGTCAGCAAACCCGGCCGGATCAGATCGATGAACGCCTGGGCCTCGGGGCTGAGGAACTTGCCCTTGCGCATCACCACGCCATAACTTCGCTGCGGGAAATACTGGCGCAGGTTGCGCACGGCGAGGGTTTCGCGATCCGCCTCGGTGATGCAGATGCCCGTGACGATCGAGATGCCGAGTCCCATCGCCACGTATTGCTTGATCACATCCCAGCCGCCCACCTCAATCGCTACCGTATACGGCACATGGCGCTGCTGGAACACCATGTCGACCAGCCGGAAGGTGGTCAGGCGCTGCGGCGGCAGGATCAGGCCGTAGGGCGAAAGGTCTTCCAGACGGATGTCCTGCTTCGACGCCAGCGGGTGGTCGGGCGGCATGATCAGCATCGGGTCGTAGTGATACACCGGCGCCCAGGCGATGTCGTTGGGCACATCCAGCATCGAGCCGATGGCGATGTCCGCCTCGTCCGCCCGTAGCAGGGCCAGGCCGTCCTTCCCTGTCACGTTGGCCAGTTGCAGGTGCACCGACGGAAAGCGTTCCCGATAAGCCTTGACCAGGTCGGGGAGCAGGTACTGGATGGTGGACGAGCCCGCCGCCACGGTCAGCTTACCGCTGTGGGTGGTGCGCGTCTTGGCCTGGAATTCGCGATCGAGGTTTTCGAAGCCCTCCACGAGGGGCCGGGCCATGGCGTAGAGCGCCTCGCCCGCGTCGGTCAGGGTGACGCGGCGACGAGTGCGCTCGAGCAGTGGCGCACCGAGCTCACGCTCCAGCGCCTTCAGTTGCAGGCTCACGGAGGGCTGCGACAGGAAAAGGGCCTCTGCAGCTCGGCTGAGCGTACCCAGCCGAACCGTATAGACGAACGCACGCAGCTGCTTGAGCCGATTGCCCTTGTAGTAGAAGCGCGCGGGGCCTTCAGAGCGCGGGGACGGGGCTGCGCCGGCGTCGCCTTTCGCACCGCGCCTTGCGCGAACGGACGCCGATTTTCTCATTTTTCTCCTATAGATACAGTTACTTATCTTATCTATTAACTTAGTTAATAGATATATTTGAAACATATGCTTTGTCAACATAGTACGCCCAAGGCTAGCGTGGCTTCCACACCCGCTACCCCGAGGCACCACCCATGGCTGTTCCCGAAAGCGCGATCGACCATCGCAGCGGCATGCGGTTCGACACTGCCACGAGCGCGTACGACGACATCCTGACCCCGGAAGCCGTCGCCTTCGTGGCCGACCTGCACCGCCGCTTCGATAGCACGCGGCTGGCCCTGCTGGCCGACCGCAGCGCACGCCAGCAACGCTATGACGCCGGCGAGTTGCCGGATTTCCGGGCCGACACGGCCGCTATTCGCGAAGGGGACTGGCGCATCGGGCCGATCCCGGCGGTGCTACGGGATCGCCGGGTAGAGATCACCGGCCCGGTGGAGCGGAAGATGATCATCAACGCGCTCAATTCCGGCGCGAAGGTGTTCATGGCGGACTTCGAGGACTCGAGCGCGCCCACGTGGACCAACCAGATGGACGGCCAGCGCAACCTGCGTGACGCCGTGGACGGCAGCATCGCGTTCACCAGCGCCGACGGCAAGGTGTATCGCGTCGGCGACAATCCCGCCGTGCTGATGGTCAGGCCGCGCGGCTGGCACCTGCCCGAGCGCCACGCCGAGGTCGACGGCGACGTGGTGTCCGGCGCGCTGGTGGACTTCGGCTTCTTCGCGTTCCACAACGCCCGGGCACTGCACGAGGGCGACCGCGGCCCGTACTTCTATCTGCCCAAGTTGCAGAGCATGGAGGAAGCCGCGCTATGGGAATCGGTGATGGCGCACGCCGAGGATCGCCTCGGGCTGCCGCACGGCGCCATGAAGGCCACCGTGCTGATCGAGACGCTACCCGCCGCCTTCCAGATGGACGAGATCCTGCATGCGTTGCGAAGCCGCGTTGTCGGACTGAACTGCGGCCGTTGGGATTACATCTTTTCCTATCTGAAGACCTTCCGCGCGCAGGGCGACCGACTGCTGCCGGACCGCGGCCAGGTGACTATGACGGTGCCGTTCCTCAAGGCCTATTCGGAGTTGCTGATCCGCACCTGCCATCGGCGTGGCGCCTTCGCGATGGGCGGCATGGCTGCGCAGATTCCGATCCGCGGCGACGACGCGGCCAACGAAGCCGCCATGGCGAAAGTGCGCGCGGACAAGCTTCGCGAGGTGACCGCCGGCCACGACGGCACCTGGGTCGCGCATCCGGCGCTGGTACCGGTGGCGCAGGCGATCTTCGACGCGCACATGCCCACGCCCAACCAGTTGCATGTCGCCCGCGACGACGTCTCGGTGTCGAGGGAGCAGCTGATTGCGCCCGCGATCGGCACCGTGACCCGCACGGGTTTCGACAACAACGTGGAAGTGTGCCTGCGCTACACCGCGGCATGGCTGGATGGCCAGGGGTGCGTGCCCATCCATCACCTGATGGAAGACGCCGCCACGGCCGAAATCGCCCGCGCGCAGCTGTGGCAGTGGCTGCATCACGGTCCGCTGGATTTCAGCGACCACGCGCACATCGACTTCGCCCTGTTCGATCACGCGCTGGCCACGCACGCCCATCGCCTGCGCGACAGCACGCTGCCCGGCGCCGCGCGCGCCGACGAGGCGGCCGCCCTGCTCAGCGCACTCACCCATGCCGACACGTTGCGCGACTTCCTCACCCTGCCCGCCTACGAATACCTGGCCTGACCGATCCCAAAGGAACCCGAACGATGAAGACGCATACCGCCGAGCACATCACGCTGACTGGACCAACAACGACCGCTGGCAGGGCATCGAGCGGCCGTACGCCGCCGAGGACGTGGTCAAGCTGCGCGGCACGATCCAGGTGGAACACACGCTGGCGCGCCACGGTGCCGAGCGCCTCTGGCGCGCGCTCCACGAGCGACCCTACGTCAACGCCCTGGGTGCGCTCACCGGCAACCAGGCCATGCAGCAGGTCAAGGCCGGCCTGCAGGCCATCTACCTGTCCGGATGGCAGGTGGCGGCCGATGCCAACACGGCCGGCGCCATGTATCCGGACCAGTCACTGTATCCGGTGGACTCGGTGCCCAACGTGGTGCGCAAGATCAACAAGACCTTGCTGCGTGCGGACCAGATCCATCACGCGGAAGGCAGGCACGGCATCGACTGGCTGGTACCGATCGTGGCGGATGCCGAGGCGGGTTTCGGCGGCGTACTCAACGCCTATGAGCTGATGACCCACATGATCGAAGCCGGTGCGGCCGGCGTACATTTCGAGGACCAGCTGGCCAGCGCGAAGAAATGCGGCCACATGGGCGGGAAGGTGCTGGTGCCGACCCAGGAGGCCGTACAGAAACTGATCGCCGCGCGACTGGCCGCGGACGTGGCCGGCGTGCCCACCCTGATCGTGGCGCGTACGGATGCGATGGGCGCCGCGCTGGTCACGTCCGACGTGGATGACCACGACAAGCCGTTCCTGACCGGCAAGCGCACCGTGGAAGGTTTCTACGAAGCCAGGCAGGGCATCGACCAGGCCATCAGCCGCGGGCTCGCGTATGCGCCCTACGCCGACCTCATCTGGTGCGAGACGTCCACGCCGGATATGGATGAGGCGAGGCGTTTCGCCGAAGCCATCCATGCGCGCTTCCCCGGCAAGAAGCTCGCGTACAACTGTTCGCCGAGTTTCAACTGGAAGAAGAACCTCGACGAGGCCACCATCGCCACCTTCCAGCAAAAACTGGGCGAACTGGGCTATGCGTTCCAGTTCATCACCCTGGCAGGCTTCCACGCGCTCAACCATTCGATGTTCCAGCTGGCACGCGGCTATCGCGATCGCCAGATGGCCGCCTATGTCGAACTGCAGGAAGCGGAGTTCGCGGCCGAGAAGGACGGCTATACGGCCGCCCGGCACCAGCGCGAGGTGGGCACGGGCTACTTCGACACGGTCAACCAGGTGATCGCGGGGTCGCTCAGCTCATTGTCGGCGCTGAGCGGCTCCACCGAGGAACACCAGTTCCATCCGGCGTCGGCGGCCTGAAGGATAAGGAAGCGGACCGCTACTGCGGTGGCGGTACCAGCGCGATCACCGTCCAGCCCGGCCGGGGCTCCAGTGAGTGCTTGCCAGAGGCGATCCGCAGGTCGCCTTTGTCTTCCACACCGAATAGCGGCACCGTGCGCGAGCCATATTCCTCGATGAAGTGCGGCCAGTCGAACGTCTCGGTCAGCCGTGTGGACTTGATCCGCCAACCTTCGTGCAGCAACTCGGCGAACCGCGCGTGCGTCATGTCCTCGGCGAACAACGCCGTGGCGACCAGACTGCCGGCGAGGGACGCGCGGCCATGGCTTTCCTCGATCGACAGGTTGCGCAAGCGAAACACCTTGTCCCGGCCGAACTCCTCGCGGTAATGCACGCTGGCCAGTGAATTCAGTTCGCGATGCGTGGACACGGCCAGCAGGTGGCCGATACCCGCGAGATCCAGGTTGCGGTCCGCCGCCTGCGACGACGGATTGCCAAAGAACGTGGACAGGCCGGCCATGCGCGCGGTGCGGATACCGTTCCAGTCGTCGTCGGCTACCACCACGCGCAGCCCCTCGATGGCGGCCAGCGAGCGAGCGATCTCCAGCGCCACGATGTCGGAACCATAGATCAGCACGCCGCGCGGCTCCGGATCGGCCACCTTCAGCCACCGCGCCAGCGGACGGGCCGTGGCGCTCTGGAACACCACCGTGCCGATGATCATGAGGAAGACCAGCGGCACCATCTTGTCCGCCCCGGCCATGCCCGCCTTTTCCAGGCGAATCGCGAACAGGGCCGACACCGACGCCGCGACGATGCCCCGCGGTGCCACCCAGGCGATCAGCGCCCGCTCGCGCCACGACAGCCCGCTGCCCAGGCTGGCCAGGAACACGGAGAACGGCCGGATGAAGAGCTGCGCGACGAAGAAGATCAGCACGCCACCCAGCAGCGCGCCGTCGGGCAGCGGCCAGTCGAGCCGTGCCGCCAGCAATGAACAGCATCGAGACCAGCAGCGTGGTCAGGTGCTCCTTGAAATCCATGATGTCGTCGATGTGCACGTCGCGCATGTTGCCCAGCGCGATGCCCATGATCGTCACCGCCAGCAGGCCGACTCGTGCGCGAACGTATTGGACAGGGTGAACGCGGCCAGCACCGCGGCCAGCGTGCCGAAGTTCTGCAGGTACTCGGGTATCCAGTGGCGCCGCAGCAGCGTGCCGTGGATCAGCGCGGACAGGCCACCCACGATCGCACCGCAGGCGATGGTGCCGAGGAAGACCTGGATGGAATGGCCCTCGCGGTGCGAGACGATCGCCTCGTACACCAGCACGGCGAACAGCGCGCCGATCGGGTCGATGACGATGCCCTCCCAGCGCAGGATGTTGGCGATGCGTGCATTGGGTCGCACCGTGCGCAGCATGGGCGCGATCACGGTGGGTCCCGTCACGCAGGTGAGCGCGCCGAACAGCAGCGCCAGTTCCCAGCTGAGGCCGCCGATCCAGTGGGCCGCCGCGGCCAGCAGCAGCAGCGCGATGACCGCGCCGTAGGTGACCAGACCGCGGACGGCGTTGCCGATGCCCTTCAGTTCGCTGAAGCGCAGGTGAGGCTGCCCTCGAAGAGGATCACCGCCACTGCCAGCGACACCACGGGGAACAGCAGGTCGCCCATGACCTTGTCGGGCTTGAGCAGTCCGGTGACCGGCCCCGCCACGATGCCGGCCAGGAGCAGGAAGAGGATCGCCGGCAGACGCACCCGCCAAGCCACCCATTGGCAAAGGAAGCCGATGCCAAGCATCAATGTCAGCAGGATGCCGAGTTCGAGTCCCATGTAGATCCCTGTGCCTTGGAAAGAAAAAAACGGCCGACGCCGAAGGGCGGGCCGTTAAAGAAGAGCATAGGGAATCGTTGGTGAAGATAAAGGCCGGGCCCCGGTGCTGGAGCGGGGGGAGGGAGGGGTTCCAGCACCGGAGCGGGGCAAGCGGTCCATTAGAGAACCGCCTGGTACAGAATTATCCGCGCGACCGCGGCATTCGTCAACTGGTGAGTACATGAAATAAGTTTAAGGTGGCCCCACCTACCGACCCGGCGCCAAGGCTGGCTGGCGAACCGCCTGCTGTTCGGTCTGCTCTTGCGAAGCGGCAAGCTCAGACGCTTGGACTTGCCTCGCATTCGCCTCCTCGAATGCCCGCGTGCTCCGGGCAAGCGGGGTGTTGACTGCCTGCGCTGTCTCCACCTCCGCCACACGCCTGAAAGGGGAGTTCAGCTCGCCCTGGATGGCCCATGCGCGGTTGCCATCCTCACTCAGAACCACTCGGTCGATACGACTCAACCCTTCGGCCTGGCCCTTCGCGACGAGCGAGCCGGCGAAGTTCGCACTTTGCTGGTCGGGGGTGCGTCCGTGTGATTCATCGACGCGATGGACCGCCGCCAGGGCCTGCATATACATCGCGTTACCGGCGTGGCCGGGGTGCTCCATGGTGGTGGCCTGCATGTCGTTGCCCGTTACCGTGCTGCGTAGCGCGCTGGCCGAGCCCAAGGCGCCCAGAGTGTCCTTGCCTGCAACACCATCGGCTGACAGAGCGTGATCGCGCTGGAACGCTTCGACGGCATGTCGCGTTGCCGGCCCGAAGTCGCCATCCGCATGAAGTGGACGGCACTGGGCGTCCTTGTAGCCTAGCGTACTCAGCGCAGTTTGCATTGCACGGACGTCGGCGTCATCGTGCATGCCCTCGCGTAGGGTTGCGCCCCTTACCGTCCCCGCCGATGACGGGACAGGGGTGGCAAGAGCGTCCGGTAGCGGCTGACTCTGGCCGGTGCCGAGGTGCATAGCCGTCAGTGCGTTTTCAAGCCGTGTTTCGCGATTGGCTACCGAGGTAGGATGGTCCACACCATAGCGCGTCGCGTTGATGAACGTCTGGATGTCTTCGCGCGTGATCGTGTCGCCATGCAGTTGCACTGTTCCGCCTGGAAGCGTTACCGGGTTGCCTTCCAGGTATGCGAGCATCGAATTCTTCGGCGCCGCTGCGTTGTCTATGCCGCTGATGGTGAACTGGTTGTCGTAGTCGGCAAGGGCCAGCTGCAACGCCGGGTCGGCCGCAATGGCGTTGCCCACGGCGGGGTTATTCTGCTGAACTCGATCGACGACATCGCCGACGCGACTGGCGGCCACATCGAGCTGCGAGTTGGTGAATGCATCGAGGCTTGCCTGCGGAATCGCCTGGAGCTGGGCGTTCAGGCCGGAAAGCTCCTGCTCGCTGAGCCCACCATGCTGCGACAGGGCTTGAATCTGCTGCTGCGAAAACCCGTTTTCGCGCAGGAAATCCTGGACGCCGCCATGGTCGGTGCGTACATCGAACTGCAGCATGCCAAACGAATAAGAACTCTTGTCACCACCTGCATAGCTGAAGGTATTGAGTGCCGCCGCGTTATTGCCGTTCTCAGTGGAAAACAGCATGGTGCGCAGCTGGTCGGTGGTCATGTCCGTCATGATCGTAACTCCTGATGCTCGATGGGTCGGTGGATGGAACGGGTTCGTCAGCCTCCGAAACACTGGCTGTTGGTAAACTCACGCAAGGCTGTTGCTGAGTCGTCCGTAGACGGTTCCATTGCAAAGTGGCCGACCATCTCGTCATTGCAGATGCGCACGCGCTGGCGCGCGGAACCGGTCTGCAACGTACAGAGGGCGCCATAACTATGATTGCCGCCGGACGTACCGCTGGGCAGGTCGATAAGCCTGTCGCACCCAAGGATCCGACCGGGCTTCTTGTTCTCCGCCAACGACTTGTTGAACGCATCCACGCGAGCCCCCGTATCGCGCATCGTGATGACGCTGCGGCACGATTTCCCCTCGGGAATGTCGCACTTCGATGTATCGGCGATGTACTTGTCGTTCGTGGACAGCATGGCGATACGAGCCTCGTAGGCACGCGTGAGGCATGTGCCATCCGTGCATACGTCACGCACGTACCGATTCCAGTGACGCTGCTCGGTGACGAGCGTTGGCTTGCTCGAAGGCGCGGCGGCTGCCATCGCGTCCTTATAGGCTTGCTGAAGCCGTGTATCGAGGCTGGACAAGGCGCTGTCGGCACAAATCGTCTTCTCGGTCGGCGTGCTGGCCTTCGCGCAGTCGAAACTGGCGGCAAAGCACGTCGGTGAGACCATCACCAGGGTGGCGAGGGCAAGGCTGTGGATGCGACGCATGTTTTCTCCTTGGAGCATCATGTACGACGGCTCATGCCGACGGGCAAGCAAGCGGCGGAGCATACCTGCTTGCGTCGTGGGAATAAGCGAACCCGGACATACATAAGGCACGGCTACCTGATCGAATTTTTTCAAAACCGCCGGTAATGCAGCGCCTCCGCCAGGTGCGACTGCTCCACCACCCCCGCCCCGCCCTCCATATCCGCGATGGTCCGCGCCACCCGCAGAATCCGGTGGTACGCACGCGCCGACGCACCCATCGTGTCCAGGGTTTCCTGCAGCCATTCCGTCCGCCGATGGCAGGGCGCAGTCGCGCTCCAGGTTCGCCACGCTCAATTCAGCGTTGGCCTGCCCCGCACGCAGCAATGCTTCTCCCGGGCGTTGATGACCCGCTTGCGAACCGTGGCGCTGTCGTCGTCGCGCGGACCGCGCATGGCCGCGAACTCGGCGATGGGCACGCGGGGTACTTCTACGCAGAGGTCGATGCGATCCAGCAGCGGGCCGGAGATGCGCCCGCGATAGCGCTGGATCTGGTCGGG
Organism: Leptodermis oblonga; assembly: GCA_016801395.1. Taxonomy (NCBI): domain Eukaryota; kingdom Viridiplantae; phylum Streptophyta; class Magnoliopsida; order Gentianales; family Rubiaceae; genus Leptodermis; species Leptodermis oblonga. The sequence goes on from VMRK01000501.1 coordinate 52,670, forward strand.
CGTGCAGCGGCAGTCGTGCAGCGGATCGCCGGAATAGCCGCAAGGGCACGGTTCATGGCCGCAACCAGCTGAAACTCGGCGGGGAACGTGGACTGCCGGGCCGCCGCGAGATGACGATCTGGCCGGACTCGAGCGGTTCGCGCAGTACCTCCAGCACCTGCCGGCTGAATTCCGGCAACTCGTCCAGGAAGAGCACGCCGTTGTGCGCCAGAGAGATTTCGCCCGGCCTCGGACTGGAGCCACCACCCACCAGCGCGACACCCGATGCCGTGTGATGCGGCGCCGGAACGGTCGACGGCGCCAGCAGGCGGGATCGATAGCCTCGCCGGAGAGTGAGGGATGGCGCAGCTTTCCAGCGCCTCCGATTCGGTCATGGGCGGCAGGATGCCCGGCAGCCGTTCGGCCAGCATGGTCTGCCCGTGCCTGGCGGACCGATCAGCAGGAGGTGGTGGCCGGCCGCGGCGATCTCCAGCGCCCGTCGTGCCTGGTACTGACCGCGGATGTCGCTCATGTCCGGCCCGCACAGGGGCAGGTCGTAGAAATCCGCCGCGGCCGGACTGACCAGCTCCGCCTGGCCGCGCAGCCAGGCGCAGACCTCGGCAAGACTGCCGGCCAGCAGCACGTCGCCCTCGCCGATGAGAGCGGCTTCGGCGGCGTTGGCCTTCGGTACGACAATGCGACGGCCGCTGCGCCGCGCGCGGATCAAGGCCGGCAGGATGCCCGGGACGGCCCGCAACTCGCCGGAGAGGGCAAGTTCGCCCAGGAACTCGCAATCGTCCAGGCGTTCGCGTGGTACCTGCGAGCCGGCGGCGAGGATGCCCAGCGCGATGGCCAGGTCGAATCGTCCGCCGTCCTTGGGCAGCTCGGCGGGCGCCAGGTTCACCGTGACCCGACGGCTGGGATAGTCGAAATCGGTGTTCTGGATGGCCACGCGGACGCGGTCGCGCGCTTCCCGTACGGCGGCCTCGGGAAGCCCGACGATGGAGGTGGATGGCAGTCCGCCGGAGAGGTGCACCTCGACGATGACCTGTGGCGCGGTGACGCCTTCCTGCGCGCGCGATAAGGTGACGGCGAGGCTCATGACGAGGGATATCGTAACCGCTTACGCAACGCGGCGGGAGGCGAACGTCTGCGATCCTGTAGGGATCCGGCGCTCATGTGCCTCCCTTTTGCCCGGCGTGGGGAAAATAACCGCCCCCAACCGCTCTCGGGGTGAGGGTGACGGATCGGGGGCGGTCCCGGGCCTTACGGCCTTCCTGGCTGGCCGTGCTGCGCTACGCTGACTTCCAGGTCGGCGAGGCGCTTTTCCAGAGCGTCGAGCTTTTCTCGCGTACGAGCCAGCACCTGGCTCTGCACATCGAATTCTTCACGAGTAACGAGATCGAGGCGGCGTAGTCCCTGCGCCAGATATCTTTGAAGTTGGCGTGCATATCCTCACGCGCTTGCGCCAACCCTGGCGGAACCAACGATGCCAACCGCTGTGCGAGTTGATCGATACCCTGCACATCCATCTTGCGCACCCCGATGTCGTGGAAAGAAGTTTAGGTGATTCAGTTGTAGGCGCTATAGGCCTACGCCTACACGGGTGTAGGGTTTCCCCTACAAAATGCCTCGGGCAGACGATAACCGATCGCGGATGGCACAATGCCCCCCTGCGCGCCGGTAGCCGGACGTGCCCTTCAGGAGTGTTACATGAAGCTGGTCGTCGCCATCATCAAGCCGTTCAAGCTGGACGACGTCCGCGAAGCCCTCGCCGAGGTCGGTGTCCAGGGCGTCACGGTAACCGAGGTCAAGGGCTTCGGCCGCCAGAAGGGCCATACCGAGCTCTATCGCGGCGCCGAGTACGTGGTCGACTTCCTGCCCAAGGTGAAGCTGGAGGTGGCCGTGGCCGACGACCAGATCGAGCGGGTGGTCGAGGCGATCCAGGCGGCGGCCCGCACGGGCAAGATCGGCGACGGCAAGATCTTCGTCAGCCAGCTCGACCAGGTGGTGCGCATCCGCACCGGCGAACTGGACAACGACGCCCTCTGAGGGCGCCGCCGGGCATCATCAGACGGCGGGAGCCAGACGCTTGAAACGGCGATGGTGCAGCAGGATGCCGGCGTAGTAAGCGGCGTAGTAACCCAGGGTCAGTCCCACCACAGCATGGTCAGCGGGCTGTTGCCCGGCGGCGGCGTGTGGGCGGCCATCGGGGCCGCACCTTCCACGACCGGGGCCAGCACCAGGAACCGCCAGGCCATGCGGCCCACCAGCAAGGCCGTCAGCGCGGCACCGATCCAAGGGTTGGGGATATAGAAGTCGCCGCCCTCCGGCGTGGACTCGAACCGGGTCAACCGCAGCCCGACCAGGGCCAGGGCGCTACCCAGAACGATGCCGCCCAACGCCCCCTCGCCCAGACGGACATCCTGCAGGCCCGAAAGCATCGCGAAGCAGGCGACCAGAACGAAGATGACCACGCGGGCGGTCATGCGCTTCGTCCGGATGGGCTGTCGGCCGAAGCTGCCACGAACCCGGCGGTAGACGGCGAAGGCCATCAAGGGGGCGACGATGAACGGGATGGCGGTGGGAGCAAGCATGGGTGCGGCCTCGGCAGGGTGGACTGTGGACTTACCTTACGACCGGGGCCGGCCCCATGGCAGGGCCGGATGTGAGGGTCCGAGGTGACGAATGTCAGATACGGGCGGCTTACTTCGCCTTGCCCTGGTTGGCCACGGCGGCCATCCGGGCTTCGATATCGGCCTGGTCACCCAGGTAGTAATGCTTCACGGCCTTGAGGTCGGCATCGAACTCGTACACCAGCGGAATGCCGTTGGGGATGTTGAGTTCGGCGATGTCGTCGTCGGAGATGCCGTCGAAGTACTTCACCAGCGCGCGCATGGAATTGCCGTGGGCGGCCATGAGGACGTTCCGGCCCTCCCTGATGGCCGGCGCCAGAACCTCGTGCCAGTACGGCAGCACGCGGGCGACCGTGTCCTTCAGGCACTCGGTCAGCGGCACGTCGATGCCCTCGTAGCGGGCGTCGTCGGCGAAGGCCATGGCACCGGCCTCGAGCGCCGGCGGCGGGGTGTCGTAGCTGCGGCGCCAGACATGGACCTGCTCGTTGCCGTACTTCGCCGCCGTCTCGGCCTTGTTGAGGCCGGTCAGTGCGCCATAGTGACGCTCGTTGAGGCGCCAGTCGGTGACCACCGGGATCCACATCAGGTCCATCGCGTCCTGCGCGTGCCACAGGGTGCGCACGGCGCGCTTGAGGTAGGACGTGTGCGCCACATCGAAGGTGAAGCCGGCTTCTTCAGGAGGCGACCCGCCTCGCGGGCTTCGGCCACGCCCTGCTCGCTCAGGTCGACATCGGCCCAGCCGCTGAAGCGGTTTTCGAGGTTCCAGGCCGATTGGCCGTGGCGGATCATGACAAGCTTGTACATGGCATCCAACGTCGGGAAGAAAAATCCGATGGTGGAACCTCGCCCGCGAGGCGTCAACTTCGATGCGAGCAGGGGCATCCCTGCCGGAAGTCACGCTAAACCCTACGACGCCAGGACGCATCCTACGTGTGTACCAGTCCACTGCCGGAGTGCCGCAGCATGCGCCGTACCCTTCTTTCGTTCCTGATCGCACTTTCCATGGCCGGCCCGGGCGCCGCGATGGCGGCCACCGACATCAGCAAGATCAACGGCACCGCCTCGGTCGACGCCGGCCAGAGCGCCGGCGACGTGCACACAGTGAACGGCTCGGTGAAGATCGGCGCGCGCGCCACGGTGGAAAAGGCCAGCACGGTCAACGGCTCGGTGGATCTCGCCGAGGGCGCCACTGCCGTCGAGGTCAGCACCGTCAACGGCTCCGTGTCATTGCACCCGCAAACCCGCGTCAGCGAGGACCTGCACACCGTGAACGGCCGCGTCCAGTTGGAGCGCGGGGCGGACGTCAAGGGCAAGCTGTCCAACGTCAACGGTGAGATCTCCCTCGACGGCGCGCACGTCGGCGGTGGCATCGAAACCGTCAATGCGGACATCACGCTGGATGGCGGATCGAAGGTCGAGGGCGGCATCCTGGTAAAGAAGCCGAAGATGGGCTGGCACGGCAACAACGACAAGATCCCGACGATCGTGATCGGACCCAACGCCGTGGTCCAGGGCGCGCTGACCTTCGAACACGAGGTCAACCTCTATGTCAGCTCCTCGGCCAAGGTCGGCAAGATCGAGGGCGCCACGCCGCGCTCGTTCTCGGGCAGTTCGCCGTAACCGCACGGCGGACTCAGATCCAGTCGCGTGGCTTGAGGTACTCGGCCAGCCGGGCTTCGGCGGTGTCCGCTTCCGGGGTGTAGGCGTACTCGAAGCGCACGCGCGGCGGCAGGCTCATCAGGATGGACTCGGTGCGCCCGCCGATTGCAGGCCGAACAGGGTGCCACGGTCGTAGACCAGGTTGAACTCGACGTAGCGCCCGCGCCGATAGAGCTGGAACTCCCGTTCGCGCTCGCCATACGGCGTGTCGCGGCGGCGTTCGACGATGGGCAGGTAGCCGTCGAGGAAGCCCTGGCCGACATCGCGCGCGTGAAATCCAGGCAGCGGGCGAAGCCCCCCTCGTTGACGTCGTCGTAGAACAGGCCGCCGACGCCACGCGTCTCGCCGCGGTGCTTGAGGTAGAAATAGTCGTCGCACCATTGCTTGTAGCGCGCGTAGACGTCGTCGCCGTAGGGGGCGCACAGGTCGCTCGCCGTGCGATGCCAGTGACGGACGTCCTCGTCGAACGGGTAGAACGGCGTGAGGTCGAAACCGCCGCCGAACCACCAGACCGGCTCCGCACCTTCCTTCGACGCCTCGAAATAGCGGACGTTGGCATGGGTGGTCGGGATATACGGGTTACGCGGGTGAAGCACCAACGACACGCCCGTGGCGACGAAGCTGCCGCCGACCAGGTCGGGCCGATGCGCCGTCGCACTGGGCGGCAGCTGCGAGCGGAGACTCGCGAGAAGTTCACTCCCGCCTGCTCGAACACCGCGCCCTCGCGCAGCACGCGGGTACGGCCGCCGCCACCGGCGGGGCGTGTCCACGCGTCTTCCTCGAACCGTGCGGTGCCGTCGACAGCTTCCACGGCAGCACAGATACGGTCCTGCAGCCCGCGCAGGAACGATTCGGCAAGATCGGCTTGTTCGGACATGGGCGGGGCGCTGTACTACAGGGGATACCCCGAAGCTTAGCAAGTCGCGACGATGCCCCTGCTGCGGCACGCGGCCGCGCGACGGTGACGCGTCAGGAGATGCGCGCAGCCATGCGCCGGTTGCCGGTGAGCGACGCCCAGCGCATGCCGATGTCGATCCACATCAGGTAACCCGCCTCCAGCAGCATCCGCACGATATAGCGACCCGACAGCACCAGGCGGGATTCCGCCGCGATGGGCTCGGCATCGAAGCCGAGCCGTCGCGCCAGGTAGAGGCACCGTGCCAGGTGGTAGCGACTGGTGACCAGCCACACGGCCGGCAGCGGCGCCGTGTGCGTGGGGCGCAGTAGTTCGCGGGCATGCCGCAGGTTTTCGAGGGAGTCGATCGACAGTTGTTCGAGCGTGATGGGGACGGCCGCGGGCCACTCGCCCGCCGCTGCCAGCCAACGGCGACCCGCCTCGGCCTCGCTGATCGAGCCGCCACTGCTGCCGCCCAGCAACAGCACCCGGTCGGCCCGCCCGGCCAGCACGTTGTCGCGGCCACGCGCGAGGCGACCGACGAAATCCGCCTCCGGCCGATCCTGGACCAGCATGCGGCCGAAGATCAGCAGAGCGCGCGCCGCGCATTGCCGAGGATGGGACTACGCCATGCGATGCGCCACACGTTGACCAGGTGCGCCACGTAGACCAACCCAGGCTGCCGACGAAAACGACGACGGTCACCCCCGCCGCGACCAGGATGTCGCGATCGCTCAGGTAGCGCCATACACCGCGGCGAAGGGGATTGAGTAAGCCGGCCATAGGCAGCGGAGTCTGGCTATTCGGATCGCGCGACGCAACGACGCGGCAAACCTGCGACGCTCATTCACGCGACGCTACGCGTCAAAAAGGATAGGCTCTTCACATGCCTCATCCCATGCCCCCCCTCGCCATACGCGCGTACACGGCGACCTCCGCGCTGGGTCGCGGTCTCGACGCACACGCCGCCGCCATCGCCTCGTCCCAAGGGGGCCTTCGCCCGAACGACTTCAGTTCCGCACCGTTACCGTGCTGGATCGGCCGCGTCCCCGGTCTTGAGGACGCACCCCTGCCGCCCGAACAGGCCGGATGGGACTGCCGCAACAACCGACTCGCCTGGCTGGCCCTGCAACAGGATGGCTTCGCCGATGCCGTGCATGCGGCGCGCGAGCGCTACGGCGCCTCCCGCGTCGCCGTGCTGCTGGGCACCTCCACCGCAAGCATCGGCCTGACCGAAGAGGGCTACCGCCGCCTGGAGGACGGGCGCATGCCCGCCGACCTGCGGCGTCCCATGCTGCATACGCCGCACTCCCTGGCCGGTTTCGTCGCCAGCACCTTCGCGCTCGAAGGCCCCTGCCTCACCGTCGCCACTGCCTGCTCGTCGAGCGCCAAGGTGTTCGCCAACGCGGAACGGATGATCCGGCTGGGCCTGATCGATGCCGCCGTCGTCGGCGGTACCGACACGCTGTGCGACAGCGTGTTGTTCGGCTTCAACTCGCTGGAACTGGTCTCGGCGACACCCTGCCAACCGTTCGACGCGGAGAGCGCGGGCATCTCGATCGGCGAGGCCGCCGGTTTCGCGCTATTGGAACGTGCGGTGGAGGACGAACACCTGCCGCTTGATCGGCTACGGCGAGGCCAGCGATGCCCACCATATGTCCACGCCGCATCCCGAAGGTCTCGGTGCCGAACTGGCCCTGGACGACGCACTGACCCGTGCCGGCCTGGTGGCTGCGGACGTGGATTACATCAACCTGCACGGCACCGCCAGCCAGAAGAACGACGAAGTGGAGGCCGCGCTGGTGGCGCGACGCTTCCCGGCCACCACGCTCGCCAGTTCGACGAAGGGCTTCACCGGACACACGCTGGGTGCCGCCGGCATCCTCGAAGCGGCACTGACCCTGCTGGCGATGCGCGACGGCGTCGTGCCGGCCAACCTCGGCGCCAGCACCCCGGACCCGCTATGCGGTCCGCAGATGGCATGGGAACAGGAAACCCGGGATATCCGCATCGCCCTGAGCAATTCCTTCGGTTTCGGCGGCAACAATGCCTGCCTCGCGTTCGCACGCGCAGGAGTGGTGGCATGAGCGCGGCACTGACCGTATGGATCAAGGGCGTGGGCCTGTGGGCACCGGGCGCACCGAACTGGCAAGCTTCCTGGCGATCGTCAACGACGGCGCCTCGCCCGACACGGCCATCACGCGTCCCGTGGCGGAAACCCTGCCGCCCAACGAGCGCCGACGCGCGCCGGAAAGCGTGCTGCTTGCCGCGGCCGCCGCCGGACAGGCCGTGCAGATGAGCGGCTTCGATGCCGCCGTCCTGCCGTGTGTGTTCGCCTCCGCGCACGGCGACCAGGCCATCACCGACTACATGTGCACCACCCTGGCGAGCGCGCCGACCGAACTGTCGCCGACGAAATTCCACAACTCGGTGCACAACGCACCCGCCGGCTACTGGACCATCGCCACGCATTGCCATGCCAGCTCCAGCGCGATCACGGGCGGTGATGCCGCGTTCGGCGCCGGCCTGCTGGAGGCCGCCACGCTGGCCGTGGCCGACGAGCGGGAGGTGCTGCTCGCCAGCTACGACATCGCCGGTGCCGGCCCACTGGGCGAGATGACCGGCAGTACCGGTCCGTTCGCCTGCGCGCTGGTCGTTTCCCCCCATGAAGATCGTGCCGCGATGCGGCTCGACCTGATGCCCACCGCGGGCAATAGCGCGCCCGAGCCCACGGGCGATGCCTGGATGGACGCCGTGGCGGCGAGCAATCCTTCCGCCCAGGCGCTGCCGCTGCTGCGCGCCCTGGCACGGGGTCGCCCCACTGCCCTGCGGGTGGCGGCTGCGCACGGGCTGGACCTGCACATCGATCTGGAGATTTCCGCATGACCGCGGCTGGTGAACGTTTTTGCATCCTCATTCCCTGCCTCAACGAGGAGCGCGCCATCGAGCGCGTGGTCGGCGAGGCGCTGGAGCTGGGCATGCCTGTCATCGTCGTCGACGACGGTTCGGACGACCGCACGCCGGATATCGTCGGTGCATTGCCGGTCACCCTCCTCCGCCACGATACGCGGCGAGGCAAGGGCGAAGCGCTGCGCACGGGGTTTCGCGAGGCGCTCAGGCAGGGCATCGACAACGTGATCACCATGGACGGCGATGGACAGCACCGCGCGTCCGACATTCCGGCGATCCTCGAGGCGTACCGACGTTATCCGGGCAGCATCGTGATCGGTGCACGGTTGCTTGCGCGCGACCAGCAACCGCCGGGCCGCCGCCGGGCCAATGCCGTGGCCGATTGGGGTATTTCGTGGGCATGCGGACGGCCGGGGCCGATACGCAGAGCGGACAGCGGCTCTACCCGCGCGCGGCCATCGAGCTGGTCGACCTGCCGGCCGAGCATTTCGTCTTCGAGGCCGCGCTGCTCATCACCGCCTGCCGTGAACGCGGCATCGGGCGTGTTTCCGTGCCGATCGCCTCCCGTTATGAAGGTGAGTTTCGCCTCAGCCATTTCCAGCCGGTGCGCGACGTCACGCGCATCACGGTCTACACGGTCGGGCGCATCCTGCACTACGGTAACGTCATGGCCTGCTACCGTTCGTCACGCACACCCCCCGTCGTGGTCGATGCCGGCAGCGCCGCGCACCCGTCTCATTGATTTGCCCGTACTACCGTATCGCTCAAGAGGCCACCACGATGGATCGCACGACATACGACGCAATCATCCTGGGTGGCGGCCTCGCCGGCCTGACGCTCGCCCTGCAACTGAAGGGCGAATACCCCGACATGCGCATCGTGGTGCTCGAACGTAACGTGCATCCGTTGCCGGTGGCGGCCCACAAGGTGGGCGAATCCACGGTGGAGATCGCGGCGCACTATCTCGCCGAGAGGGCGTCCTGCGCGAGCACCTGGAGTCCGAGCACATCCGCAAGTTCGGCTTCCGCTTCTTCTTCTCCGAGGGACGCGACGACCTTGCCGACGTGTGTGGAGCTGGGCGTCCGCGCCGTGCTGCCGACGCCCAGCTACCAGATCGACCGCGGCATCCTTGAAAACTTCCTTGCCGAGGAAGCGATCCGTCGCGGCATCGTCTTCCTGGCCGGTGCCGTGGTGCGTGGCTTCGAGATCGGGCCGTCCGAGGAGCCGCACACCGTACGCTTCCAGCACGGGGGCACCGACCATAGGGCCGAAGCCCGCTGGCTCCTCGATGCGTCGGGCCGTGCAGGCATGATCCGACGCAAGCTCGACCTCACCCGCGATAACGGGCACCACGCCAACGCGGTCTGGTTCCGCATCGACGACCGCCTTGCCATCGACGAATGGTGCGGCGATGCCGAATGGCAGGCGCGTTGCGAGCCGGCGGAACGCTGGCGCTCGACCAATCATCTGTGTGGCCCGGGTTACTGGCTTTGGCTGATCCCGCTGTCGTCGGGCGCGCATTCCGTCGGGATCGTGGCCGATGCCGCGATGCATCCGATCGAAGGGATGCGCGATTTCGACCGGGCGCTCGCGTGGATGCACGAGCACCAGCCGCTGGTGGCGCGTGAGGTGGAGAAGCGTCGCGACAAGCTGCTCGACTTCGCCTTCTTCCGGCATTTCTCGTACAGCTGCTCGCGCATGTATTCCTCCGATCGCTGGGCGCTCACGGGGGAAGCCGGCGCGTTCCTCGATCCGTTCTATTCGCCCGGCAGCGATTTCATCGCCATTTCCAACACGTACATCACCGCGCTGGTCGGTCTGGACCGGCGCGGCGAGCCCCTTGCGCCGCATGCACGCCTCTACGAACGCCTGTTCTTCTCGTTCTACGAGAACACGCTGTCGATGTACCGCGGCCAGTACAACCTGTTCGGCGATCCCGAGGTCCTGCCGATCAAGGTCATCTGGGATTACGCCTATTACTGGGGCGTGCTGTGCCAGCTGGTGTTCCAGGATCGCCTTGCCGACAGCGCGCTCATCGCGACGCTGGGACCGGAACTGACTGCCGCATCACAGCTCAACACGGACATGCAGGCCTTCTTCCAACGCTGGCATGCGGTATCGGAGCGCCGTAATCCGCGTACCATGCTGGACCAGCGCGAGCTGGCCTGGTTCGCGCAGATGAACGCCACGCTGCATGACACCCTCGACACGGAAGCGCTGACGACGCGCCTGCGCGACAACGTGCGCATGATGCGGCTGCTCGCGGCAGCCATCGTGGAACGCGCTGCCGCCGATCATCCGTCCGTGCTGGACCACGCCGCGCACCTGCGCGACCTCGAAGGCCCACGCACCGAACTGTTCCCCCCCCTGGTCGAAGCCGCGTAGGAGCGCACGATGTGCGCGACATGTGTTGAGGCCGTACGTGCCAGCGGGAGCGTGGGCGCGCAGGTGGGCGAGCCGTTGGGGTTGACGCGAAAAGATGTCGCGCACAGCGTGCGCTCCTACAACGTAGCGGTGTAGGAGCGCACGATGTGCGCGATTCACGGCGCAACGCGATTCACGGCGCGATGGGCACAGGCGCAACCGACGACTACCGCCCTCACCCGCCCGGGTGAATCACCGCCGCACGCCCCGACGCGATCTCCACGCCATCGTGCTCGATACGAAACGTGTACTGCGCCCCCGAGCCGTCGGCGATCAGGCAGGTGGCATGCACGTCGATGGGGCCGACCAGGGTGTCGATGCGGTCCAGGGCCAGCCGCACGCCGCGCAGGCTGACCAGCATGCCGGGCTTCGGCTCGGTCTGGCCCTGCTCCTTCGCCAGCAGTGCACCGTGCACGGCCATGGCCTGTGCACCGTATTCGGCGAGGTGCACCGCGTGCAGGCCATGCTCACCGCGCAAGGGGTGCGTGTCGAGGCCATGGCGGGTGCTTACCGCATGGATGGACGCGGCGTCCCACGCCAACACGCCATCGAGCAGGCACATGTCGCCCGCGTGCGGGATCAGATCGATGAAGTCGGCCCTGTCGAGCATCGCGGTCATCGCACGGGCCTGGCGACCGGGTGCTCGGTCGCGGACGACGCAAGGGCGCCGGGTGCTGCATGGGCAGCGACGGGCACGGAAGCAGCAGACGCTGTATCCGCCCCCGGGGGGGAAGTGCGGGCGTCGGGCGCAACATCGGCGGCGGCGACGGGAGCATGGGCCGCCGGCGCACCGTCGGCGGATTCGTCTTCCTGCCAGAAGTCGTAGAAGTTGAACCAGTTGAACGGATAGGCGCGCGCGTAATGCTCCACCCGCCGGACGTAGTGCTCGACGATCTCGTCCAGCGCCGCGGCACGTTGCGCACGCGGGATGGCGATGCCATCGGAGAACGGCTCGAAGATCAGCCGGTAGCGATTGCCACCCAGATAGATGCCCATGCACAGCACGACCGGAATCTTCAGCGCCGCGGCCAGCAGCCACGGCCCCACCGGGAACGGTGCCGGCGTACCGAGGAAAGGCACCCTGCGGGTCGCTTCGTCGCGATGCCCACGGTCGGCCAGCAAGGCCACCATCGCTCCCTGCGCTGCCCCTTCGGCCATGGCCAGGGCCACCGAGGCACCCCGCGCGATGCGTCGATCACGGCGGCACCGACATCGGGCGCCAGCGCCTCCAGCACCGTGGTCAATGCCGGGGTTTTCTGCTTGTCGAGCACGACGCGCAACGGCACGTCGGGACGCCGCGCGCCGAGCGCGCGCAACGCTTCGAAGCTGCCTTGGTGCGACCCGACCAGCAGGACGCCGCGACCCACGTCGATCCAGCGGTCGAGGTGCTGCAGCCCTTCGGTCTCCACCTGGAAGTCGCGCTCGCCACGGGCGAGGAAGAACAGCCGGTCCAGCAAGGTGCCCGCAAAAGGTGGATATGGTGGAAGGAACACGTCCCGGGACCGGACCGGGCGCCCCAGCACGCGGGCCAGGTAGGCACGCGAGGCGGCGCGTTCGTCGGCGCGCCGGAGGAAGAAATACAGGGCGATCGGATACAGCAGCAAACGGGCGACACGGCGCCCGAAGCCCAGCGCGACCGTCCGGATCAGCCAGATCGCCACCACGCCGCCGCCTTCACGCTGCTGCCAGTGGCTCACGCGACGCCTTCCAGCGTGCCGCGCACGAGGATGTCCGCACCGCGCCGTACCGTGAAACGAAAGCGTCCGCCGTCGAGCGCGACCAGTTCCAGTTCCGCCGTCTCGTCAGGCCGGAGGGGCGCGAGGAACTTGGCATCGATCACCTGGCGCACGGACAAGCCGCGCCAAGCGAGCAACGCCGACGCCGCGGCCTCGATCAGCAGCACGCCGGCCACGATGGGTTGCCCCGGGAAGTGGCCGGCAAAGCTGGGATGGCTGGCGTCGAAGCGGAGGGTACGCACGCAGGACGCGGGATTGGCGATATCGCTCATCGGCGGCTCCGGTGGCTGGCCGGGGCAGGATCGACCCATCCGTGCGCATCGCCGGAACGACGCTCAGGCCGCGGCGCGGTGCTGTTCGATGTGATCGGACAGCGTACGCAGGCTGGTGAAGATGGTGCGGTTGTCCGGGTTGTCGGACTTCAGCTGGAAACCGTAGCGCTTGGACACGGCCAATGCGATTTCGAGCGCGTCGATCGAATCCAGGCCAAGGTCGCCACCGAACAGCGGCGCATCCGGATCGATGTCGGCCGGCTGCACCGACTCGAGGTTGAGACTCGTGACGATCAGTTCGGCGAGTTCGTGCTGTGCTGCGGTTTGCGTTGCCATGGTGTTTCCAGATCCTGGGTATGCCTGCCCTCCCCCCGGATGGCAGCGGTCGCGGAGTTTACCACAGCCCAGGGCCGTTCGCCGGGGCCGTTCCGGTGCCGGGCCTGTCCATTCACGTTCCACGCCCGTTGCGGGGCGATATGATGCCCTGAACGCGTTCTATGGAATATCCGATGCCCCAAGGACTGAAATGCGCGAGCGCCGGCGCTCGCGGCCGCACCCTCGCCACGGGTGCACTACCGCCATGGCCAGGCTACGCCAGGCCCCCACACCCTCGCACTGTTCGGCTTTGGTCCCGACGCTGG